>CAVNZG010000494.1:0-36155 GCA_963693315.1 Diogma glabrata | reverse complement strand
TGGTTTTACGATTATTGCGATACTAATTATTAATTAACATTAAGTTTTTTTACACAACATGGGGGATAAATAAAAACAATTATTTCAAATTACTTGTTTTACATTCAGTGTTTTACTTCTGTCTGAATGAGCTTTGTAGTATAGCACACATGGCCAAATTGCGGCTCTCGAGCCGCATGTGGCTCTTCGAAAAGACGAGTGCGGCTCTCGAAAAGAAATGAACAAATTTAATAACATATAAAAATTTATTAAAATTGTAATAAAGTTGTAATTAAATTACCAGTAAATTAGTAAATTAACCAGCTCTTAATCCAAAATATCGAAAAAAAAAGTTCAAAAACTAAAACCCGACTACTGAAAAATCACGCTCTAAAAAAAAATATAATACAAGAAAATACTTTTATCTGAAATTGTTATGTACAATATAAACTATTTAATATTTATTGTCTATTGAATCAACAACTTACACATAAATAATTTTAATAAATTTAATACATATTCATAGTGATTTTCGGAGGATAGCCGTAGTCGTATGCCACCTACCCTAACAAAACAATACATTCCAAGAGTATAGTAAGTGATCATCGGCCTTAGGGCAGAGTGCATCACGTTGTATTGTTTTGTTAGGGTAGGTGTCATACGACTACAGCTATCCTCTGAAATTCACTATGAATATGTATTAAATTTATTAAAATTATTTATGTGAAAGTTGTTCATTCAATAGACAATAAATATTGAATAGTTTATATTGTGCATAACAATTTCAGATAAGAGTATTTTCTTGTTTTATTTTTTTCAGAGCGAGATTTTTCAGTAGTCGGGTTTTAGTTTTTGAACTTTTTTTTTCGATATTTTGGATTAAGAGCTGGTTAATTTACTAATTTACTGGTAATTTAATTACAACTTTATTACAATTTTAATAAATTTTTATATGTTATTAAATTTGTTCATTTCTTTTCGAGAGCCGCCATTTATTTTGGGGTTATAATTTTGTGATAAAGTAGTTGCACATCCGCTTTAAATTTTTTGTTTAGGGTTTTTGTTTTATATCTACATAGGTTAGGTTTATAGGTAATATACCAAACTTACTCATAGGTTTATGTTTCGAAATATGGAAGATTTCTTAAGCTTTTCAATTCCTCAAGAGATCGTGAGTCATGAGAATTTTTCAGCAATTTATTATGATACAAGGAACAAATAAATAATCCATCTAAAGACCTGACTTTGCTGAGGGCCACATAGGGCTCACCTTTAGCGAATAATGAGCTCCCCAAATCAATAACTGCTTTATATAGAGTGCACCCTTGCAACTTGTGCACCCTAGCTGCCCAAGTAAGGATTAACGGTAACATTTTGCGTTGATTTTTTTTTGGTTTGTGATCAAACGTTAATATCTAAAAATTATATTCGTTCATATTTATGTGTGTCTAACTTTTCGATTTTGGCTATGTATTTTATAAATGTCAAATTGCTTTTTCATTTATTTTATCTCTTTCTGATGATTTACTCAATATTAGACAAATTGGTTACAATCAATTCACTCGATTGGAAAGCGACTAATAATTCTTGAAATATCAAAATGATGATCGTAAATGTAATTATAAGGACTGACAGATTGCCGCGGTTAGCGGTACACACCAGTATTTATTATCACAATAAACAAAAATACGATGATTAATTTGAATTGATTGCCTTTATGTAATTATTCAAAATTATCTTGTGCATGAAAGCTTAGTTGCAATTTAGAGGTAACAAAATATATATTTTTGAAATGTGATAATTAAATTTAAAATTAAATTTGATACCAAACCTTTGATACATTGCATTTGATGCCAAACACTGCATCATTTAATTAATTTTTTTTTAGTTCATGACATTATGTCCTTTAGAGGGTGCGCTGTTCAATTTATAAAGTAGTCATTAAGCCTTTAACCTGATTTACTGAAAATTAGACCAATCGACTACAATCAATCCACTCAACAATTCACTCGATTCTAAAGTGACTTACAATACTTAAAACATCGAAACGATGATCGTAAATGTAAGTGTGAGGACACTTTGATAGCTGTGGTAGCTCGCATACGTTATCGTGTACACAGTGATACAACAGTATTTACTATTGCAATAAACAAAACGGTCACGATCATCTAATAAGAGTGTTAGCCATTATGAAATTGTTCCCAATTATCAGGTGCAGCCAAATCGATAGTTAAAGGTAACAACATATATATTTTTGAAATGTGCTAATTAAGTCCTTTCATTTGATACCCAAAACGGTATCATTAAATTAAATTTTTTTTTAGGTCATGACCTTATGTCCTCTAGGCATCACCATATTCAATTTATTGTATCATCAAGCCTATAACCAGCAAAATATCAAAACGCTTCATACGATACCTCATTCGTCAAATCGTGATTAGTAGTTTAGAAGTTATAAGGGAAACAATGAACATACATACATCTCAACCAACTACATAACCCTCTTTTTTCGTAGTCGGGTAAAAATGGCATAACTTTCCTTAATTAAAACAAACAAAAAATTAATTATTTCCCCACCTATCAGCAAATTTTTTCAAAGAAAAACACTATCAGGAATCAAAGGATGATCAATGGATTAATGACTGTTTCTTTTTAACTGATATAATGGAGAATCTGCAGTTCCCAACCTAGCATTACCAGGAAAAGATAAAGTTGTTACTGATCTTATTCAAACGATTCTGAGTTCTATTTAAAAAATTTAGCTTTTTAACGCGATTTAACTAAAAAAATGTTAAAGCACTTTCCTGGTCTTGAAAATAAGTTCTCTAAAATTGATGATAGAAAACTGAGTGAATACAACAGTAAAATATGAAGGGGCTGACATCTCAAAACTCTGAAATATCAAAATTTTGGTCTGGGCTAAGAATTTTTATATAGTTTTCGGCAAAAGGTTTTTATGAGTACTTGGTTTTAGTTGTGGGCAGCGATACTTATTCAACATAAAAAAAATATTTAATATATGTACATCGTTTAGAAGTTACCGGAAAATTATAACAGATCATAGATTAACATAGTTTATAGTGAAAAGATGATACACTCAACAAACTACTCAAAAACCTTTCCATTTAGCGTTCAGCAATTTCAACTTTTTAAATACAAATAATCCATTATCTAACAATTTCATGTTCAATTACATTTCCTGTCATACAAATAAATAATTTAATTTTTTTTTTCAAATAAAAGGGGTCTGATTGAATTGATTTCAAAAAATTATAACAATAAACAAAATCAAAAATTCAAACTTTTTCCAAGATTTCAAAAACTATAATAAAATCAAAAATTACTACTCTCTTGAAAATTCCTAAAATATTTAAGAGAATATTATAATATCAAAAATTCCAAAAATATTTTAATAATTTAAACGTTTTTTGAAAATTCTAAAAATAATGTAATAATTATTACAAAATCAAGGATTGAAACTTTTTTCAAAATTCTAAAAATATTGCAAAAATTATAACAAAATCAAAATTCATACTTTTTCCAAGATCATTCAATCAATCAAGATTAAATCTAGCAAGATGATATGATAAGTTAAGTTGATTCAATTAAAAACAGTTTTTTTGTCATACAAATAATTAATTTTATTTGACAAATGTTTCTAATCGACAATGTTTCTCAAAAAAATTGGGCCAAAAAATAAATGAAAATCATTCTTTTGACACACTTGACGTTATTTTTTTGACACACTTATAGTTCAATAATCAAGCTTCTGTTCTCACATACCAATCCCGACCATCAACATTTCTCATTGTTACTTAAAATGAAGGTTTTTAAGCCAAAAGTATGAATTTTTTTTGTTTTGATACGCTTAATGATGTTTTTACACTCTGCCGGTACAGTTATCGAACACATCGACCTCTCATCTCTTACAATTAAGTCGTCCTATTTTTAGAAGCAAAACTTGTTATTAACGATGGATTATCGATTATTATTATATTTTGAATAAAAGTTCCACAGGAGAAAGGGAATTATTAGAAACTCAAGCGCACATTTTTAAAATGCACCACAAATCAACATCAATCTGTAGTTTTGGAAACGACTGTCTCAATCAAAGTACCCCAATTTGAAAAAAGCTGCTTGCAGATTACTGTCCATATTCGGCACATCATTTACACTGTTGTGAATCACTATTTCCAACAATGAAATGTATAACATCAAAGCAACGTTCACAACTTACAAATAACACCACTCACAACTTACTAGCATCGTGCCGCACTAACGAGCTATGAACCCGATTTCAAACAACTTATAAACACACATGCCATCTACCAGCAATCAATAGCTGTCAGTGTCATGTTACAAAATTTAAATATATGTATTCATAATTAAAGTATTTGCTTGAAGACGGTGTATGCAACTTGCAAGGAAATAAAAATTCCATAACAACTTTGATATTTTATTTTTTTGTGTTCTCTCGTAACGAGAATTTATTGAAATCCGGCTCCACGTGTAACTAAGTTTGGCCATCTCTGTAGTATAGATTTATGAGAAAAACTTTCCAGTACATATAAGTTGACAGTCCGAAGTCTGAATAACAAAAACGTGAAAACAAAAATGTTTGTATAAACTTGAATACCTTTAACTCCTCTCATTGTGTTTTCGAATTTTGATTTATTGAAGCAACAGCATGATGATAAAACACCTTACAATATTAATTGAAAAGTTTAGTGTTTTTATTTTAAGTTTAAGTTTTAAAGTTATTTATGTACCAAGAGTTTTTCTTGTTATTATTTTATTTTGCTCGTTAATTATACTCGTTGATGATACACGTCTGTTTTACTCGCCTACTGTACTCGCCTTTTATACCTGCCTCTTAATGTTCATGTATGCGGCAATGTTGTGCAAATTCTTTACAAAAAGCAATTTACGTAATTTTTTACATGTAAAGAATTAATTATTTGCATGTCCGAAAATCATTGTAAAGAATGTAAAGAATGTAAATAATGTAAATTGTAAAGAATGTAAAGAATGAAAAGATGTTCATTTTCTCTTTAGCTTATATAATTTAAAATGAAACTAAAACTATTGAATAATCTTAGTTTTTAAGTCAGTCATTAGTTAAATTGGTCATTTGGAACTGATTTTTAAGGGTCATTTCATACAAAACTTGTGCCCACTTCCAACAATGTTAATACAAATTTTGAATAGAAAATAATTAAGAATTTCAGTCACTATAAAATATTTTGCTTCTTTAATCATAGAAAAAGCAAGGATTGGATATTGGAAATCACAAATTATGAATTAAAGCTTATTACAATAAAAGCAACAATTTAACAACAGTAAAGCCTATTTGTTGAATACGATACAAAACAATATTGATTTCCAATAACAATTATTTTCAGCATACAAAGTAGATTGATAAAAAGAACAATGGCAGAACCCAAGTTCCCAACCATTAAACTTTAGATTAACGAAATTTTTTGTTGAGATGTCGCATATATAAGCAAATATTTAAGAAAAATTCCAAAACAAATGTTATTTTTAATTATTATTGTACAAACCAATGATTGATTTCACAAATTCGATATTTCTGGTATCGTGAAATTGTTTATGTTTGCTTTACCAAGTTTGAATTTGAGATTGATTTTTAGTATCGACTCAAACCAAAACTTTATTTGTGGTGAACTGGTTTTTGTGTCATTGGTTTTGGTTTCAAGGTATTCAAAAATATAATTGGATCGCCTTTTTATTAAAGAGTATATATGTATATAATATATACATATGTTTTGATAAAAAGAACATATTTTAGTAAAAAATAAATGCAAAAACGTTTCATTTTCAGTTTATTGTATACTATCAGGACATTTGACTAAATGTTTGTTTATGACAAAAGTAAATTCGTAAAAATATTTAAAATATACAAAAAACTATAAAACACTGTTAAATAAAATTAAAAAGTTTTAACATATATAATGTGGCACTACAAACTCTATCACTAATTTGTTATATTCCAAAATCTAGTGAAAAAGTATCTTGTGAGCCATTAGACAAAGTAGTAGTGACAAGTATTAAAAAGTAGACAAAATCGTATACAGTCAACTCTCCTATAACGCGGCACTTTTAAAACGCGATTTTCATATAACTGCGGCTACTGTGGCAGGTATTACTAAAAATAATAAATATAAAATAAATATGTCATGTTGAAATTTAGAGCAGCATTTCTTGATAAAATAATTAACAACAATGTGTAATAAAAAGCCATATTTACATAAAGTCTTACAGAGTCTTGCAACGTATTACAAATTAAATTTCACGATGAATACATGTCCACTTAATTCAACAACAAGATTTGGTACAAACAACAAATGATGCAGTTTTTCAGGAAATTTAGCAAATTTTCAAAGTAAAGTATATGTTTCTCACTTTAGTAATCATAAACCTCTAATTTCATATTTCAATTATGATAATAGTTGAATTGAATTTGTAATACATTATGTAAATATTGCTATTTATTATACATGTTGTAAATTAAATTATCAAGAAATGTTACTCTAAATTGTAATAAGACATATTTATTTTATATTTAATTTTTTAGTATTACCTGCCACAGTAGCCAAAGAAATTTAATTCAACCGCGTGCAAATATTACACGCACTCATTTTTTTATTTAACAAAACAAATTTAATCAAAACAAATATTTTCATTTAAAAATAGACTTTTAAAAAAATGGCATATTTCTATTCATAGAAAATTATATACGACCACCTCGACATAGTATAATACAACTCAAACTATCCGAACAGGTTAAGATGTTTTGATTAAATCTCATAAAATACATAAACATACGGGTTTTTCCAATTTTCTTAAAACGGCATTTTTCACATCATAAAAAATTATGGGACCCTCTCGAAATCAACCCAAAAAGAATACGATTTAAAATATCCAAATCGAACCAGCCGTTTTTGAGAAATTTGAAGTCGGTTAAAAAACTAAAATAATTCAAAATATAAATTTAAAAATAACGAAACTAAAAATTGACACATCCATCTCATATAACATTTATTACGAGACTAAATAAAAAATATAATAACATTAACTAATGAATGACAATTGACACACACAATACACATAATCGAATTGTATGGCATACTTTATATATTATATGATTTTTTTTTATTTTAATTCTTCCAACATGGCCATTTCAAAAAGTAAGTTTTTGTTATCTTTTTTTAAATGTTTAAGATTAATTTTTTACTAAAGAAAAACATATTAAAATTACAGACAAGCGCTATGTTTTGTTTTTGAGAAGAAGGCATTTGAATATACATATAATTAGTGTTTCTTTGTACTTTGTGCCATTCACTAAAAGAAAGTTTACCGATTCTATTGAACTGTTTTTTGTTTATAAGGTTTTAAATACGGCTTAATAAAATAACTTACATTGAATTTACTCAAATAACCCGTTCGAGTACAATTTAACTTTAATCTTTGATTGTCGCTAAACTTCTTAAGAAATTTCGAGCCACTCTGTGTCAGAACTATTGAAAAAGTAAAAAATACGTATTAATTTTTTTTTATTATACTTACAATAATTACTGAAGCTTTAAAAAATCTAAAAGGGTTGGTTCGGTTTAAATTTCTTCTTTTATCGGCGTCTTTATTCGATTTTCCTCTTTATAGGTTTATTTACTTTTCGCACGGAGGGATCAGTTTTTATTGTTTAGAAATTTTTTTTTATTTTTGATCTACGGGTTGACATCCTCCGACATTGACATACGAGTTAGCGTGAGATATCACATACCACTGGCAATAGGAGTGAGATATCACTAGCCAAGGTAACATCTTAGGGGTGGTGGCGGATGAACTGTATTCAGTCAACGGTAGCACCCTCAATCTTAGCGGTGAAACAATCCTTGATGATGAGACGCTATTGCTTTCTTGAAGAAATTAACCTTCATTTAACTATGTTTGGGCATTAATCATTAAGAAGGACGGTGCGTCACAGGATCAAGAAATATGCAACCGACTGGATTATTGGCAACTACATTTTTGTTTTGTTTCAGCAAATTTTTGTAAAAATTTGCTATTTAGTTTTTAATTTACTTTTATTTTCTCTATTCTATCATAAAATATTAGCCTATGTGATATGTTGTCAGTGATAGGATTTTTTGTTTAGTTATCCATTCTTTAACCAAAAATATAAAAAATTTAAAAAAAAGAAAGATTTACGTCCATCAACACCATTGAACGTATTTTGTTGTGGGACCTTGATCGTAAAAGGTTTTTATGTGTTAGTGTGACACATATTGTAATTCCTACTACACAACACAATTTATTAAAAAAAAATTGGTTTATTTGTATAAAATCTATTTATTTCTAAGATTCCATACAACACGGTACGAAATCTTTAAATTTATTAAATTCTCATATTATGTATTAATATGGATTTCCATACTTTTCACTTGTTTTTGTGTGCTTTTGCCACTTTGAAAACTAATTTTTACCATTTAAGTAAAAGATTTTATTTTATAGGGATAATTAAGTAGTCCTTAGTTAAGATAGTTAAGAAAAAAACTGAAGAAGGATATATATATATATATATATATATATATATATATATATATATATATATATATATATATATATCCGAAAAATATATATCTGTATGTGGGAGGCAAACTACACCAAGTCACATTTTTTTCAAAATACGTTTTTTTATACTGTTAGAATCAGGATTTTGTTGTCTACAGAGAGGTTATTAGCACTGAGTCCTAACTAGTGTAGTTTTCGAGATAGAATAATTTTAAATGACACCAAGTCCAAAGCCCTTAGAAGTAAAGAACGTCAAGTGAAAAAATTTTGAAACCAAGTCCAAAATGTGTAAGAGGTAAAGAACATCAAGTTGTGTTTATGACTAAATAGCAGAGATGGAAACTAAAGTTTATTTTCAGTTGGTTCGGTTTTGGTTTAATAACAAATTTGTAATATGATTTTTGGTTTGGTTTTGGTTTCTCGATATTTCAAAACTTGATTTTGGTTTGGTTTTGGTTCGGTTTTGATTCAAATTCAAAATTTAGACTTACATTTTTATTTTTAACTAATTCTAGATATTCAAATAAAAACAGCTAAGTCGCTGTTAAAATAAAAACTAATAAGTCGCATTAAAGACATTGTTTTTGTGAATTTCATTAAATTCGATAAATAAAAGAATTATTGCACGCTTTATTCCGCTTACCCTGGCAAAAATTCTTGTAGGAAAATTATATAGGAACTTACATGATCATGATCATTTCTTGTAGAGAATTGGGGCAATAAGTTTACAAGATCATAAGAGATAATACAAGATTCACATAGGATCTTTTAAAATTCGTGTAAGGATCTTTTAAAGTTCATGTAAGATCCTAACAAATCCTACAAGAATTTTTGCCAGGGTAGGAACTTACATGATCATGATCATTTCTTGTAGAGAATTGGGAAAAGAAGTTTACAAGATCATACAAGATTCACATAGGATCTTTTAAAGTTCATGTAAGATCCTAACCAAAATTCCTACAAGAATTTTTGTCAGGGTAACAAACTAAAAACCTAAGAATTGTCAAAACAAAAAATACCTGTAATTTAAATTTGAATCCAAAAATGTAGTAGCCATGAAAAAATATAGTAGTTTCAAAAAGAAATTGATACATTTTTCCAATTTATGTAGGTACTAGACCAAATTTTCTACTGTAAAACCGAGCCGGTTGGTTCAAAACAGGTTCAAAACAGAAAAACATTGGTTAATGGTTCGGTTCAACTTTTATGTAAAAAACTGGTTTGGTTTTGGTTTGGTTTTGGTTCAATAAAATTTCGTTGGCTCAGTGGTTTTGGTTTGGTTCAAATGAACCGGTTTCTGTCTCTGCTAAATAGTTTCCTAGATCGATCTCTTACTTTTCGGCACCACTTAGAAAAGTTGTTTAAAAAAGTACGCAATAGAATGAACCCGATTCAAAATCTGGCTGGTACAAAGTGGGGTGCAAGTCTACAAACGTTACGAATTTCTTCACTCAGTGAAGTTTTTTCAGTTGCTGAATACTGTGCTGCGCCATGGTATAGAAGCTCTCACATACTCATCTTGTTGATACACAGCTTAATCAAACAATGCAAATGATAAGTGGATCAGTTACAAGCACCCCAGTGCCATGGCTTTCAGTGCTCAGTAATATAGTGCCACCCGAAGTTCGAAGGAAAAATTTAGCATCTCGTCTGATCAAGAAAACAATACTTCATGCTAATTCCATCTTAAGTAATGTCCTAGAAGATCAACCTTTGAACCGTCTGAAATCAAGAGACCCAATACAGACTCAAATTAATGAGTTGATAACATATGACGGCAACACGGCATGGAAGGAATTTTGGGAGAAAACAGCTGTCCCCAATTACGAATTAATTTCAAATCCAACAATGAAAGTAGGTGGTTTTGATCTACCAAGGAAAGAGTGGGTGTTGCTGAATAGAATTAGAACTGGACATGGACGATGTAATCATTCCTTGAATCGATGGGGACTTAGTGAATCATTAGCCTGTGATTGTGGCTGTCCTGATCAGACTATGGCTCATATTGTCAATGCATGCCCTTTGAGGAGATTCTTCGGCTCAATGCGAGAACTAAGTGATTCTGTTTCTACAAGATCCCGTGACTGGCTGTCAAGTCTTGATACTCAATTATAAAACAGAACAAAGAATGAATAAACCATACGATATATATAAATAGGGTTGTAGACGACAAAAATGTATTTAGAGATAAATAACACCAAGTGCAATTAGTTAATGTGTCTTTAGGTTTTAACGTCTTTCTTTTAATTTCTTAAAAAAATGTAAACAATTCTAAACGTTTTTTAACGTTAAATTCACATTGTTTAATAATATATTTTGAAGTAAAGTTTATGAAAAAGTCTTTAACATTATTTTTGGAAACACCTTTTATGTACAATTGTCTTGGACTTGGTGCTGTATGTTTCAAGGGACTTGAGAATACTAAGATCCATCATTGTGAGGTAAAGCACACCAAAACCTTTTTAACAAATAACCGTTACATAATATGATGTAATTTAATTAAGGATATCATAGAAATTTAAAAAAAAGTTACAGAGCAATAAAAATAGTCGGGTAAGGGAAGCAGTTAATGGAGAGATAGAAGGGTTGGTGATTTTTGGGTTTCCTGTAAAATTTTAAAAATGTGACTTGGTGTAGTTTACCTCCCACATACAGATATATTCTGTAAAAAATAAAAATAAAATAAAATAAAAAATTATCACTATAAGGACTACGTAATTATCCCTAAAAATTAAAATCTTTTACTTATGGTAAAAATTATTTAATTCTCAGTTTCTCATAATGCGTATAACGAGAAAACGGTTTCCATATAACGCGATGTAAGTTTTTATGATTTTTCTTCTATATTTCTTTGTTTCTCATAACGCGGTTTCCATATAACAAAACAATACATTCCAAGAGTATAGTAAGTGATCATCGGCCTTAGGGCAGAGTGCATCACGTTGTATTGTTTTGTTAGGGTAGGTGTCATACGACTACAGCTATCCTCTGAAATTCACTATGAATATGTATTAAATTTATTAAAATTATTTATGTGAAAGTTGTTCATTCAATAGACAATAAATATTGAATAGTTTATATTGTGCATAACAATTTCAGATAAGAGTATTTTCTTGTTTTATTTTTTTCAGAGCGAGATTTTTCAGTAGTCGGGTTTTAGTTTTTGAACTTTTTTTTTCGATATTTTGGATTAAGAGCTGGTTAATTTACTAATTTACTGGTAATTTAATTACAACTTTATTACAATTTTAATAAATTTTTATATGTTATTAAATTTGTTCATTTCTTTTCGAGAGCCGCCATTTATTTTGGGGTTATAATTTTGTGATAAAGTAGTTGCACATCCGCTTTAAATTTTTTGTTTAGGGTTTTTGTTTTATATCTACATAGGTTAGGTTTATAGGTAATATACCAAACTTACTCATAGGTTTATGTTTCGAAATATGGAAGATTTCTTAAGCTTTTCAATTCCTCAAGAGATCGTGAGTCATGAGAATTTTTCAGCAATTTATTATGATACAAGGAACAAATAAATAATCCATCTAAAGACCTGACTTTGCTGAGGGCCACATAGGGCTCACCTTTAGCGAATAATGAGCTCCCCAAATCAATAACTGCTTTATATAGAGTGCACCCTTGCAACTTGTGCACCCTAGCTGCCCAAGTAAGGATTAACGGTAACATTTTGCGTTGATTTTTTTTTGGTTTGTGATCAAACGTTAATATCTAAAAATTATATTCGTTCATATTTATGTGTGTCTAACTTTTCGATTTTGGCTATGTATTTTATAAATGTCAAATTGCTTTTTCATTTATTTTATCTCTTTCTGATGATTTACTCAATATTAGACAAATTGGTTACAATCAATTCACTCGATTGGAAAGCGACTAATAATTCTTGAAATATCAAAATGATGATCGTAAATGTAATTATAAGGACTGACAGATTGCCGCGGTTAGCGGTACACACCAGTATTTATTATCACAATAAACAAAAATACGATGATTAATTTGAATTGATTGCCTTTATGTAATTATTCAAAATTATCTTGTGCATGAAAGCTTAGTTGCAATTTAGAGGTAACAAAATATATATTTTTGAAATGTGATAATTAAATTTAAAATTAAATTTGATACCAAACCTTTGATACATTGCATTTGATGCCAAACACTGCATCATTTAATTAATTTTTTTTTAGTTCATGACATTATGTCCTTTAGAGGGTGCGCTGTTCAATTTATAAAGTAGTCATTAAGCCTTTAACCTGATTTACTGAAAATTAGACCAATCGACTACAATCAATCCACTCAACAATTCACTCGATTCTAAAGTGACTTACAATACTTAAAACATCGAAACGATGATCGTAAATGTAAGTGTGAGGACACTTTGATAGCTGTGGTAGCTCGCATACGTTATCGTGTACACAGTGATACAACAGTATTTACTATTGCAATAAACAAAACGGTCACGATCATCTAATAAGAGTGTTAGCCATTATGAAATTGTTCCCAATTATCAGGTGCAGCCAAATCGATAGTTAAAGGTAACAACATATATATTTTTGAAATGTGCTAATTAAGTCCTTTCATTTGATACCCAAAACGGTATCATTAAATTAAATTTTTTTTTAGGTCATGACCTTATGTCCTCTAGGCATCACCATATTCAATTTATTGTATCATCAAGCCTATAACCAGCAAAATATCAAAACGCTTCATACGATACCTCATTCGTCAAATCGTGATTAGTAGTTTAGAAGTTATAAGGGAAACAATGAACATACATACATCTCAACCAACTACATAACCCTCTTTTTTCGTAGTCGGGTAAAAATGGCATAACTTTCCTTAATTAAAACAAACAAAAAATTAATTATTTCCCCACCTATCAGCAAATTTTTTCAAAGAAAAACACTATCAGGAATCAAAGGATGATCAATGGATTAATGACTGTTTCTTTTTAACTGATATAATGGAGAATCTGCAGTTCCCAACCTAGCATTACCAGGAAAAGATAAAGTTGTTACTGATCTTATTCAAACGATTCTGAGTTCTATTTAAAAAATTTAGCTTTTTAACGCGATTTAACTAAAAAAATGTTAAAGCACTTTCCTCGTCTTGAAAATAAGTTCTCTAAAATTGATGATAGAAAACTGAGTGAATACAACAGTAAAATATGAAGGGGCTGACATCTCAAAACTCTGAAATATCAAAATTTTGGTCTGGGCTAAGAATTTTTATATAGTTTTCGGCAAAAGGTTTTTATGAGTACTTGGTTTTAGTTGTGGGCAGCGATACTTATTCAACATAAAAAAAATATTTAATATATGTACATCGTTTAGAAGTTACCGGAAAATTATAACAGATCATAGATTAACATAGTTTATAGTGAAAAGATGATACACTCAACAAACTACTCAAAAACCTTTCCATTTAGCGTTCAGCAATTTCAACTTTTTAAATACAAATAATCCATTATCTAACAATTTCATGTTCAATTACATTTCCTGTCATACAAATAAATAATTTAATTTTTTTTTTCAAATAAAAGGGGTCTGATTGAATTGATTTCAAAAAATTATAACAATAAACAAAATCAAAAATTCAAACTTTTTCCAAGATTTCAAAAACTATAATAAAATCAAAAATTACTACTCTCTTGAAAATTCCTAAAATATTTAAGAGAATATTATAATATCAAAAATTCCAAAAATATTTTAATAATTTAAACGTTTTTTGAAAATTCTAAAAATAATGTAATAATTATTACAAAATCAAGGATTGAAACTTTTTTCAAAATTCTAAAAATATTGCAAAAATTATAACAAAATCAAAATTCATACTTTTTCCAAGATCATTCAATCAATCAAGATTAAATCTAGCAAGATGATATGATAAGTTAAGTTGATTCAATTAAAAACAGTTTTTTTGTCATACAAATAATTAATTTTATTTGACAAATGTTTCTAATCGACAATGTTTCTCAAAAAAATTGAGCCAAAAAATAAATGAAAATCATTCTTTTGACACACTTGACGTTATTTTTTTGACACACTTATAGTTCAATAATCAAGCTTCTGTTCTCACATACCAATCCCGACCATCAACATTTCTCATTGTTACTTAAAATGAAGGTTTTTAAGCCAAAAGTATGAATTTTTTTTGTTTTGATACGCTTAATGATGTTTTTACACTCTGCCGGTACAGTTATCGAACACATCGACCTCTCATCTCTTACAATTAAGTCGTCCTATTTTTAGAAGCAAAACTTGTTATTAACGATGGATTATCGATTATTATTATATTTTGAATAAAAGTTCCACAGGAGAAAGGGAATTATTAGAAACTCAAGCGCACATTTTTAAAATGCACCACAAATCAACATCAATCTGTAGTTTTGGAAACGACTGTCTCAATCAAAGTACCCCAATTTGAAAAAAGCTGCTTGCAGATTACTGTCCATATTCGGCACATCATTTACACTGTTGTGAATCACTATTTCCAACAATGAAATGTATAACATCAAAGCAACGTTCACAACTTACAAATAACACCACTCACAACTTACTAGCATCGTGCCGCACTAACGAGCTATGAACCCGATTTCAAACAACTTATAAACACACATGCCATCTACCAGCAATCAATAGCTGTCAGTGTCATGTTACAAAATTTAAATATATGTATTCATAATTAAAGTATTTGCTTGAAGACGGTGTATGCAACTTGCAAGGAAATAAAAATTCCATAACAACTTTGATATTTTATTTTTTTGTGTTCTCTCGTAACGAGAATTTATTGAAATCCGGCTCCACGTGTAACTAAGTTTGGCCATCTCTGTAGTATAGATTTATGAGAAAAACTTTCCAGTACATATAAGTTGACAGTCCGAAGTCTGAATAACAAAAACGTGAAAACAAAAATGTTTGTATAAACTTGAATACCTTTAACTCCTCTCATTGTGTTTTCGAATTTTGATTTATTGAAGCAACAGCATGATGATAAAACACCTTACAATATTAATTGAAAAGTTTAGTGTTTTTATTTTAAGTTTAAGTTTTAAAGTTATTTATGTACCAAGAGTTTTTCTTGTTATTATTTTATTTTGCTCGTTAATTATACTCGTTGATGATACACGTCTGTTTTACTCGCCTACTGTACTCGCCTTTTATACCTGCCTCTTAATGTTCATGTATGCGGCAATGTTGTGCAAATTCTTTACAAAAAGCAATTTACGTAATTTTTTACATGTAAAGAATTAATTATTTGCATGTCCGAAAATCATTGTAAAGAATGTAAAGAATGTAAATAATGTAAATTGTAAAGAATGTAAAGAATGAAAAGATGTTCATTTTCTCTTTAGCTTATATAATTTAAAATGAAACTAAAACTATTGAATAATCTTAGTTTTTAAGTCAGTCATTAGTTAAATTGGTCATTTGGAACTGATTTTTAAGGGTCATTTCATACAAAACTTGTGCCCACTTCCAACAATGTTAATACAAATTTTGAATAGAAAATAATTAAGAATTTCAGTCACTATAAAATATTTTGCTTCTTTAATCATAGAAAAAGCAAGGATTGGATATTGGAAATCACAAATTATGAATTAAAGCTTATTACAATAAAAGCAACAATTTAACAACAGTAAAGCCTATTTGTTGAATACGATACAAAACAATATTGATTTCCAATAACAATTATTTTCAGCATACAAAGTAGATTGATAAAAAGAACAATGGCAGAACCCAAGTTCCCAACCATTAAACTTTAGATTAACGAAATTTTTTGTTGAGATGTCGCATATATAAGCAAATATTTAAGAAAAATTCCAAAACAAATGTTATTTTTAATTATTATTGTACAAACCAATGATTGATTTCACAAATTCGATATTTCTGGTATCGTGAAATTGTTTATGTTTGCTTTACCAAGTTTGAATTTGAGATTGATTTTTAGTATCGACTCAAACCAAAACTTTATTTGTGGTGAACTGGTTTTTGTGTCATTGGTTTTGGTTTCAAGGTATTCAAAAATATAATTGGATCGCCTTTTTATTAAAGAGTATATATGTATATAATATATACATATGTTTTGATAAAAAGAACATATTTTAGTAAAAAATAAATGCAAAAACGTTTCATTTTCAGTTTATTGTATACTATCAGGACATTTGACTAAATGTTTGTTTATGACAAAAGTAAATTCGTAAAAATATTTAAAATATACAAAAAACTATAAAACACTGTTAAATAAAATTAAAAAGTTTTAACATATATAATGTGGCACTACAAACTCTATCACTAATTTGTTATATTCCAAAATCTAGTGAAAAAGTATCTTGTGAGCCATTAGACAAAGTAGTAGTGACAAGTATTAAAAAGTAGACAAAATCGTATACAGTCAACTCTCCTATAACGCGGCACTTTTAAAACGCGATTTTCATATAACTGCGGCTACTGTGGCAGGTATTACTAAAAATAATAAATATAAAATAAATATGTCATGTTGAAATTTAGAGCAGCATTTCTTGATAAAATAATTAACAACAATGTGTAATAAAAAGCCATATTTACATAAAGTCTTACAGAGTCTTGCAACGTATTACAAATTAAATTTCACGATGAATACATGTCCACTTAATTCAACAACAAGATTTGGTACAAACAACAAATGATGCAGTTTTTCAGGAAATTTAGCAAATTTTCAAAGTAAAGTATATGTTTCTCACTTTAGTAATCATAAACCTCTAATTTCATATTTCAATTATGATAATAGTTGAATTGAATTTGTAATACATTATGTAAATATTGCTATTTATTATACATGTTGTAAATTAAATTATCAAGAAATGTTACTCTAAATTGTAATAAGACATATTTATTTTATATTTAATTTTTTAGTATTACCTGCCACAGTAGCCAAAGAAATTTAATTCAACCGCGTGCAAATATTACACGCACTCATTTTTTTATTTAACAAAACAAATTTAATCAAAACAAATATTTTCATTTAAAAATAGACTTTTAAAAAAATGGCATATTTCTATTCATAGAAAATTATATACGACCACCTCGACATAGTATAATACAACTCAAACTATCCGAACAGGTTAAGATGTTTTGATTAAATCTCATAAAATACATAAACATACGGGTTTTTCCAATTTTCTTAAAACGGCATTTTTCACATCATAAAAAATTATGGGACCCTCTCGAAATCAACCCAAAAAGAATACGATTTAAAATATCCAAATCGAACCAGCCGTTTTTGAGAAATTTGAAGTCGGTTAAAAAACTAAAATAATTCAAAATATAAATTTAAAAATAACGAAACTAAAAATTGACACATCCATCTCATATAACATTTATTACGAGACTAAATAAAAAATATAATAACATTAACTAATGAATGACAATTGACACACACAATACACATAATCGAATTGTATGGCATACTTTATATATTATATGATTTTTTTTTATTTTAATTCTTCCAACATGGCCATTTCAAAAAGTAAGTTTTTGTTATCTTTTTTTAAATGTTTAAGATTAATTTTTTACTAAAGAAAAACATATTAAAATTACAGACAAGCGCTATGTTTTGTTTTTGAGAAGAAGGCATTTGAATATACATATAATTAGTGTTTCTTTGTACTTTGTGCCATTCACTAAAAGAAAGTTTACCGATTCTATTGAACTGTTTTTTGTTTATAAGGTTTTAAATACGGCTTAATAAAATAACTTACATTGAATTTACTCAAATAACCCGTTCGAGTACAATTTAACTTTAATCTTTGATTGTCGCTAAACTTCTTAAGAAATTTCGAGCCACTCTGTGTCAGAACTATTGAAAAAGTAAAAAATACGTATTAATTTTTTTTTATTATACTTACAATAATTACTGAAGCTTTAAAAAATCTAAAAGGGTTGGTTCGGTTTAAATTTCTTCTTTTATCGGCGTCTTTATTCGATTTTCCTCTTTATAGGTTTATTTACTTTTCGCACGGAGGGATCAGTTTTTATTGTTTAGAAATTTTTTTTTATTTTTGATCTACGGGTTGACATCCTCCGACATTGACATACGAGTTAGCGTGAGATATCACATACCACTGGCAATAGGAGTGAGATATCACTAGCCAAGGTGACATCTTAGGGGTGGTGGCGGATGAACTGTATTCAGTCAACGGTAGCACCCTCAATCTTAGCGGTGAAACAATCCTTGATGATGAGACGCTATTGCTTTCTTGAAGAAATTAACCTTCATTTAACTATGTTTGGGCATTAATCATTAAGAAGGACGGTGCGTCACAGGATCAAGAAATATGCAACCGACTGGATTATTGGCAACTACATTTTTGTTTTGTTTCAGCAAATTTTTGTAAAAATTTGCTATTTAGTTTTTAATTTACTTTTATTTTCTCTATTCTATCATAAAATATTAGCCTATGTGATATGTTGTCAGTGATAGGATTTTTTGTTTAGTTATCCATTCTTTAACCAAAAATATAAAAAATTTAAAAAAAAGAAAGATTTACGTCCATCAACACCATTGAACGTATTTTGTTGTGGGACCTTGATCGTAAAAGGTTTTTATGTGTTAGTGTGACACATATTGTAATTCCTACTACACAACACAATTTATTAAAAAAAAATTGGTTTATTTGTATAAAATCTATTTATTTCTAAGATTCCATACAACACGGTACGAAATCTTTAAATTTATTAAATTCTCATATTATGTATTAATATGGATTTCCATACTTTTCACTTGTTTTTGTGTGCTTTTGCCACTTTGAAAACTAATTTTTACCATTTAAGTAAAAGATTTTATTTTATAGGGATAATTAAGTAGTCCTTAGTTAAGATAGTTAAGAAAAAAACTGAAGAAGGATATATATATATATATATATATATATATATATATATATATATATATATATATATATATATATATATATATATATATATATATCCGAAAAATATATATCTGTATGTGGGAGGCAAACTACACCAAGTCACATTTTTTTCAAAATACGTTTTTTTATACTGTTAGAATCAGGATTTTGTTGTCTACAGAGAGGTTATTAGCACTGAGTCCTAACTAGTGTAGTTTTCGAGATAGAATAATTTTAAATGACACCAAGTCCAAAGCCCTTAGAAGTAAAGAACGTCAAGTGAAAAAATTTTGAAACCAAGTCCAAAATGTGTAAGAGGTAAAGAACATCAAGTTGTGTTTATGACTAAATAGCAGAGATGGAAACTAAAGTTTATTTTCAGTTGGTTCGGTTTTGGTTTAATAACAAATTTGTAATATGATTTTTGGTTTGGTTTTGGTTTCTCGATATTTCAAAACTTGATTTTGGTTTGGTTTTGGTTCGGTTTTGATTCAAATTCAAAATTTAGACTTACATTTTTATTTTTAACTAATTCTAGATATTCAAATAAAAACAGCTAAGTCGCTGTTAAAATAAAAACTAATAAGTCGCATTAAAGACATTGTTTTTGTGAATTTCATTAAATTCGATAAATAAAAGAATTATTGCACGCTTTATTCCGCTTACCCTGGCAAAAATTCTTGTAGGAAAATTATATAGGAACTTACATGATCATGATCATTTCTTGTAGAGAATTGGGGCAATAAGTTTACAAGATCATAAGAGATAATACAAGATTCACATAGGATCTTTTAAAATTCGTGTAAGGATCTTTTAAAGTTCATGTAAGATCCTAACAAATCCTACAAGAATTTTTGCCAGGGTAGGAACTTACATGATCATGATCATTTCTTGTAGAGAATTGGGAAAAGAAGTTTACAAGATCATACAAGATTCACATAGGATCTTTTAAAGTTCATGTAAGATCCTAACCAAAATTCCTACAAGAATTTTTGTCAGGGTAACAAACTAAAAACCTAAGAATTGTCAAAACAAAAAATACCTGTAATTTAAATTTGAATCCAAAAATGTAGTAGCCATGAAAAAATATAGTAGTTTCAAAAAGAAATTGATACATTTTTCCAATTTATGTAGGTACTAGACCAAATTTTCTACTGTAAAACCGAGCCGGTTGGTTCAAAACAGGTTCAAAACAGAAAAACATTGGTTAATGGTTCGGTTCAACTTTTATGTAAAAAACTGGTTTGGTTTTGGTTTGGTTTTGGTTCAATAAAATTTCGTTGGCTCAGTGGTTTTGGTTTGGTTCAAATGAACCGGTTTCTGTCTCTGCTAAATAGTTTCCTAGATCGATCTCTTACTTTTCGGCACCACTTAGAAAAGTTGTTTAAAAAAGTACGCAATAGAATGAACCCGATTCAAAATCTGGCTGGTACAAAGTGGGGTGCAAGTCTACAAACGTTACGAATTTCTTCACTCAGTGAAGTTTTTTCAGTTGCTGAATACTGTGCTGCGCCATGGTATAGAAGCTCTCACATACTCATCTTGTTGATACACAGCTTAATCAAACAATGCAAATGATAAGTGGATCAGTTACAAGCACCCCAGTGCCATGGCTTTCAGTGCTCAGTAATATAGTGCCACCCGAAGTTCGAAGGAAAAATTTAGCATCTCGTCTGATCAAGAAAACAATACTTCATGCTAATTCCATCTTAAGTAATGTCCTAGAAGATCAACCTTTGAACCGTCTGAAATCAAGAGACCCAATACAGACTCAAATTAATGAGTTGATAACATATGACGGCAACACGGCATGGAAGGAATTTTGGGAGAAAACAGCTGTCCCCAATTACGAATTAATTTCAAATCCAACAATGAAAGTAGGTGGTTTTGATCTACCAAGGAAAGAGTGGGTGTTGCTGAATAGAATTAGAACTGGACATGGACGATGTAATCATTCCTTGAATCGATGGGGACTTAGTGAATCATTAGCCTGTGATTGTGGCTGTCCTGATCAGACTATGGCTCATATTGTCAATGCATGCCCTTTGAGGAGATTCTTCGGCTCAATGCGAGAACTAAGTGATTCTGTTTCTACAAGATCCCGTGACTGGCTGTCAAGTCTTGATACTCAATTATAAAACAGAACAAAGAATGAATAAACCATACGATATATATAAATAGGGTTGTAGACGACAAAAATGTATTTAGAGATAAATAACACCAAGTGCAATTAGTTAATGTGTCTTTAGGTTTTAACGTCTTTCTTTTAATTTCTTAAAAAAATGTAAACAATTCTAAACGTTTTTTAACGTTAAATTCACATTGTTTAATAATATATTTTGAAGTAAAGTTTATGAAAAAGTCTTTAACATTATTTTTGGAAACACCTTTTATGTACAATTGTCTTGGACTTGGTGCTGTATGTTTCAAGGGACTTGAGAATACTAAGATCCATCATTGTGAGGTAAAGCACACCAAAACCTTTTTAACAAATAACCGTTACATAATATGATGTAATTTAATTAAGGATATCATAGAAATTTAAAAAAAAGTTACAGAGCAATAAAAATAGTCGGGTAAGGGAAGCAGTTAATGGAGAGATAGAAGGGTTGGTGATTTTTGGGTTTCCTGTAAAATTTTAAAAATGTGACTTGGTGTAGTTTACCTCCCACATACAGATATATTCTGTAAAAAATAAAAATAAAATAAAATAAAAAATTGTCACTATAAGGACTACGTAATTATCCCTAAAAATTAAAATCTTTTACTTATGGTAAAAATTATTTAATTCTCAGTTTCTCATAATGCGTATAACGAGAAAACGGTTTCCATATAACGCGATGTAAGTTTTTATGATTTTTCTTCTATATTTCTTTGTTTCTCATAACGCGGTTTCCATATAACGCGTGACGAATTAATCGGGTTATAGGAGTGTTGACTGTACAAAGTTGTACACAGTTGTATACAAAGTTGCATAGAAAGTTGTATACAAAATTATATACAAACTTGCATAAAAAGTTACAACAAAGCTGAATACAAAGTTGTGTACCAAGTTGTATACAAAGTTGTATACATAATTTGTATACAAAGTTGTATACAAAATTTGTATACACAGTTGTATACAAAGTTGTATACGAAGTTGCTTGCAAAGCTGAATATAAAATTGTACAAAAAGTTTTAAAAGTTGTATACAAGGTTGTACAAATTGTAAACAACGTTGTACAAAATTGTACACACAGTTTATACAATGTTTTTTTTTTTTTTTTTTTTTTTTTTAATAAGAAGTGTTGTGTAGTAGGAATTACAAAATGTGTCACAACAACACATAGATACCTTTTAAGACGTAGGTCCCACAACAACATGCGTCTTGAGGTATAGGTGGACGCTTTTTTTAAATTTTTGTGGATTGAAAGCACTCGAGACTATTGATTCGGGCAAAGCATTCCATGTGTACGATGTACGCACAAAGAAATCTCTTTGCATTCTATTACTATGACAGTGAGTAATCTCGACAGTTCGACCGCCCGCACACACCGATTGACGAGTAAAACGGGAAAAAACATATGTCTGAGGCATTATGGACCTGATTTCATCCGAGCACTGCTGGTGACGATATTTATAAAAAACAACGAGATCAGCAACAGTGCGACGATGTTGCAGGGAATCAAGACCTAATGTTAAATCTCGATCACCAACAATTCGTATAGCTCGCTTTTGAACAGAGTCCAAAAGAGCCAGGATAGTAACAGATGCAGCGCCCCAAACTTGACAACAATACTCCATACAGGGACGAATATAGGACTTATAAATGTGGAGTAATTGATGCGGAGTAAAATATTTTTTACATCTATTGAGGAGGCCGAGTAATCTAATGAGGAGGCCGATACAAAATTATATACCACTTTGTATACAAAGTTGTATACAAAATTGTACACGAAAGTGCATACAAAAATGTATGTACAATTGTATACAAACTTTTAATAAATTGTATACAAAGTTGAACCAAGTTTAACACAAAGTTGTGTACAAAATTGCATGAAAAGTCGTATGCAATGTGTAAAAAATTGTATTCAAAATTGCATACAAAGTTATATACAGACTTAAAAACAAAGTTGTATACAAGTATAAAATACAATGTAGTATAAAGTTCTACACAAAATTGTAAAAAAAATTGCAAAACTGTATGCATAAAATGTATACAAGTATAAAATACAATACAATACGTAAAATGTATACAAAGTTGTATACAAAGTTGTGTACAAAGTTATATACAAAGTTGTTTACAAAGTTGTACACAAAATTGGACAAAGTTGTAAACAAAGTTTTATACAAAGTTGTATTCAAAGTTGTATAAAAATTTGAATTCAAAGTTGTATAAAAAATTGTATACAAAGTTTAAACAAAGTTGTATACAAATTGTATACGAAGTTGCATACAAAGTTTTATACCAAGTCGTGTACAAAGTTGTATACAAAATTGTATACAGAGTTTAAACAAAGTTGTATACAAATTGTATACGAAGCTGCATACAAAGTTTTATACCAAGTCGTGTACAAAGTTGTATGCCAAGTTGCATACAAAGCTGTATACAACTTCGAATAAAACTTTATATACAATTTTGTAAACAACTTTGTATATAACTTTGTTTACAATTTTTGTATACAACTTTGTATAAACTTTGTATAAACTCTCCGCAGGAGGGATCGATTTTGATCGATTATGATCAATGTTGATCTACGGGTCTGACTACCCTGCGTACTCCAGTCCCTGCCATTGACATATGAGTTAGCGTGAGATATCACATACCACTGGCAATGGCAGGAGATGTCATTAGCCAAGATGATATCTTAGGGTGCTGGCGGACGAACTTTAATTAGTCAACGGCAGCACTTCCAGTCTTAGCTGGGCAGCGTTCCGTAGCGGTACCGCTCATTAGCTCTTCCGAGGAATCGAACCAACACGTAGTTATGTGTGGGCTTTGTGCCTCGATTAAGGTGGTGGGCGGTGCGTCTGGGGTGCGCTGCATCAGCTGGATTATTGGCATTTAGTTTTGTTTTGTTTTCTGCAAATTTCTCACAATTTGTTTTTCACTTATTATTTTGTTATTATTTCTTCATCTTATCATGAAATATTGGCATATGTCATATTTTGTAGTATGATAGGATTTTTTACTTAGTTATGCATTTTAAAATAAAACACAAAAAAATAAAATAAACATTTTGATATATATATGGCAGTACAAACGAAAAAAAATAAGTCTGCAAGTGGTAAAGCAAATTTGCGCAATCCACCCGCCCATAAAGCGGCATGTCCACGGAATTTGCAGGGACAAAACATATATGAATCAATAAAAAATTTTAAAATACAATACATGTTCAATAAATACATGTTCAAAACATCTGCGGATTGAACGCTAACCATGACCACGTGCAACATCATCTTGAGCACGACAAACCGAACATTCTATTCCTTACAGAAACACAAGTTTCTGAAAATTTTCTCTTTATAGAATCGCTTAATTCCAAATATAGGCTCGAATCAGCTTTCAAACTCCATCAGGGCGTATGCGCATTCATTCATGAGAGTGTTGCGTACACGCGCTTTCCAAATTTTGAACTACACGGTGACGGCTTCAATACAATGGTTTTAAAGATTTGTCTTCCAGAAATGACTTTTTTTACAATAGCTTTATACCGGTCCCCCAACAAACGTAACCCAAACTTTTTTAATATACTGACAAAAATTATGGACGAGATTAGAGCAAAGTCCCCTAATTGTGAAGTTATCGTTACCGGTGACTTCAACGTCCACAACAAATCATGGTTGGAATTCTCCAAATCGACCGACGATGTTGACAATAGTGGAAAACTGGCAGAAATTTTTGCCGCGTCTCAGGGCCTATTCCAAATTGTTAAAAGCCCGACTTTCACTCCCCGTAATGGCGGTGATAATAGTTTTCTACTAGATCTCTATCTTACCACAATGCCACATATTACGAGTGTCGATGTTGCGAAAGGTAGTATTGGAAATTCTGATCATTATTTAATCTCATCAGTTATCAAAACTGATTTACTTAAAACTACAGCTCCCAAACCCCGTAAAATATTTCACTACTCAAAAATGGATAAGAGTGGTCTTCAAAATTTTTTCCATGGTTTCCCTTTCGACCGTCATTGTTTTTACACTGACAATGTAAATGTTTCTGCTCAAAACTTTACAGAAACCATCCAATTTGCTATCAATAAATTTGTCCCTTTCTCCATAGTAAAACCCAAACAAAAATACTTGTATTCGAAAGCTGCCAAAACGGCACTTAGAAACAAACGTAGATCATTTAATATTTGGATTCATAACAAAACTCCCACTAATCGATCCCAATATCTAAAGGCCAACAAAATATCTAATCAGATTATCTCAAACGAAAAGTCCGAAATTGACAGAGCGAAAGCCTCAAAACTTACGTCTATGTCTGTTTCTGACAAGAGTTTCTACAGTGCCATTAATTCCTTAAATTCTGGTACAAAATTTTCTATTCCCCCTATTATTGATGGTGATTTAATCGTCAATGATCCCGCAAGAAAAGCTAACTTGTTCGCTGAACGCTTTGCTCTGAACTCCACTGTTTTGGAAACTCCTAAAGAAATACCCCAAATCCAGTCTTCAGGAGTTAATATGAATGAACTTCACTTCAAACCCAAAATAGTCGCCAAACTTTTAAAGGGGTTAAACATCAACAAAGCATCAGGAATGGACAATATTCCACCCATTATTTTAAAAACCTTTTCCAAAGAACTTGCACCAACTCTAACTAAAATATTCTACCAATCCTACAAATCTGGTATATTTCCCTCGTGCTGGAAGTTGGCAAATGTCCAGCCCGTCCCCAAAAAGGGACCAAAATCCGATATCTCAAATTATAGGCCAATAGCTTTACTATCGGTCCTATCCAAAGTCTATGAGCATTATATTAATACACATATTTCAAAATTTCTGGAAGAAAATCATTTAATATCCGACAGCCAATACGGTTTTCGAAACAAAAGATCAACTACCGATCTATTAAACTATGTAGCGCATTGTTGGAACAGCATACTTGATAAAGGTGGTGAAACATACGTTATCGCTTTAGACATCTCCAAGGCATTCGATCGAGTCTGGCATGCCAACTTAATCAACAAGCTCGTTGCGTACGGTTTTCATCCCAATGTGGTGAAGCTGATTCAAAATTTTCTATCCGACCGATACATTTCGGTAACCTTAGACGGATATTCTTCTGAGTCTAAACTAATTAACGCTGGTGTACCCCAAGGCTCAGTATTGTCCCCAACCCTATTTTTGATTTATATCAACGAATTGTTGAAAATCACCAGCAACCCAATAAATAGTTTTGCAGATGATAGTACTCTGCACAAGTCGTTCGAGCCCCTTCCTTCAAAAGGTAAAATGCACGAACGAATTAATCCTGCCCGGAGAGACGCTGCCATAAACGTGAACAAAGACCTGAATAAAGTCGCCGACTGGGGTGACCAAAACCTTGTCAATTTCAACTCCACCAAAACACAGCTGTTGATTGTTTCCAGATTAAAGACCGAGTTCCCCAAAGATATTTTATTTAGTATGTGTGATGAACCAATAGGTGAATGTAAAAACATTCGTTTATTGGGTGTCACAGTTTCAAATGACCTACTCTGGAACGATCATGTAATGGCGATGGCAAAAAGCGCGTCTAAAAAACTCGGCCTCCTAAATAGATGCAAAAAATTTTTCACTCCATACCAATTGCTCCATGTTTATAAGTCCTATATTCGTCCCTGTATGGAGTACTGCTGTCAAGTTTGGGGTGCTGCCTCTGTTTCCATCTTGGCCCTCTTGGACTCTGTTCAAAAGCGAGCTATACGAATTGTGGGTGATCGAACTTTGACATCAAAACTTGATTCCCTACAACATCGTCGCACTGTTGCTGACCTCGTTGTTTTTTACAAATATCGTCATCAGCAGTGCTCAGATGAAATCAGCGGCATCATGCCTCAAACTTATTCTTACCCCCGTTCCACTCGGCAATCGGCTGCCGCAACCAGTGAAACGGTAAAGATCCCGCTCTGTCATACTGGCAGATCGCAGAGAGACTTCTTTGTCCGAACTGCGTACAAATGGAATAGTTTGCCGGAACACTTAGTCTCAGGTGGCTTCAACCCACAGATGTTTAAAAAAAGCGTTAATCTACACCTCAGAACGCCAGTTGTTGTGGGACCCAGGTCTAGACCTAGGTCTTAAAAGGTATTTATGTGTTGTTGTGACACATATTCTAAACCCTATTACACAACACATTTTATTTAAAAAAAAAAAAAAAAAAAAAAAAATACTACTCTTTTACAACTTTGTATGCAACTTTGTTTACAAGTTTCAATACAACTTTGATTGCAACTATGTATTCAACTTTGAGTACAACATTGTATACATTTTTGTATACAACTTTGTGTACAACTTTGTGTACCACTTTTATACAATTTTGTATACAAGTTTACATACAACTTGGTATACAACTTTATATACAACTTTGCATGCAACTGGGTATACAACTTTATATACAATTTTGTTTACAACCTTGTATATAACTTTTTATACAACTTTGAATACATTTTTGTTTACAATTTTGTATATATTTTTAGAAAAAACTTTGCTTGCAACTTAGTATACAACTTTGAATACAACATTGTATACAATTTTGTATTAAAATCTCTAAACAACTTTGTATACAATTTTTTATATAACTTTGTGTACAACTTTGTATAAAACTTTGCATGCAACTTGTTTTACAACTCTGTATACAACTTTGTTAAGAAACTTGTATACCACTTTGTAAACAAATTTATTTACAATTTTGCATAAACTTTGTTCACAACTTTGCATACAACTTTGTATACAACTTCGTAAACAATTTCGTATACAACTTTGTATACAACTTTGTTTACAACAAACTTGTACAAATTGTATAGAAAGTTGCAATTATTGTTGCATTTAAAGTTGTATACAAGGATGTACAAAGTTGTAGACAAAGTACTATACAATGTTGTATAGAAAATTGTAAACAAAGTTGCCTTTAAAGTTGTACACAAAGCTGCTTACAAAGTTGTATACAGAGTTGTATACAAAGTTGTATACAGTGTCGTATACAAAGATGAATAGTTAGTTGTATTCAAAATTATACAATATGGCAAACAAAGTTGTATACGCAGTTGTACAGAAAATTGTATTCAAAGTTGTGTACAAAGCTGCGTATAAACTTGTAAACAAAGTTGTATAAAAAGTTTCACACTATATTTCTTATAGACAACGCCGCCATGTTAGTCTTCGCCGTAGTGAAACTGAGTTTTTAAAATTGAAGTTGGAGAAGATTCATCATTTAAAATAATTTAGAATTGAACCAAAGTGCTCCTCGTTGAATTCAAGATCCATCAAATAACCATTAAAGTTGCCTTGCATAAACTGTTTTAAATTTAGTTGATAGACATCACAAATTTATGCACAGGACTTCAATTAATATCACTTTTTCTCAACATTATTGGCTGCTGCCAATCAATGCTGAACTAATGTTTGAGACATTTTCAATTTCTTGCCATATATGTGTTCCGTATATACACAACATTAGGGGATTTTGTGAGTGATCAAGCTCAAGTAACTTTTAGAATTCACTTGAGTTCGAAATTACAATTCGAAAATTTTTTGCAATTCGAAATTATTTTTAATTTTCTCTTAGAAAAACTTCTTTAGAAATTTTTTTGTCTGTTTCGTGCCGGGATTGAACTCACACTCGTCAGAGACACCAAAGTTCAATTCCACGGTGTCTTACATACTCAACTTCTGTGGTTGCTCTCAAAAAACTCATAAAATATATATAATTAAGTATTGTGTAATCACAGATGAAGGATTCAACTTAAGAAAATTTGTGTTGAAGTTTGAATTAAGAAATAATCTGAACATGAAAATTAAAATATGTTTCATCATCGTCTCTAAGTGCATCGTCGCTAAGTGTGTAAGATACCAGGAATTGAACTAAAGAATCTCTGATGAAAGTGAGTTTAATCCCGACACAAAACACACCAAAAAATGTTTAAAGAAGTCTTTCTATATGAGAAAATGAAAAATGATTTTAAATTGGAAAATTCAAGTGAATCAGCTTAATCGCTAACAAAATCTCCCCAAAATAAAATAATATTTTTACTAAATAAATCATTTGTTTATTTCCTTAAAATTTTCCATAAAATTATGTTTATCATAAGTTTTCATGTTATATCTAAGTAGGAGTCAACGTAATCTAATTTAACATATGTATATGTAATTACTATTAATCAACCATAAGTCATTCAACCAATCAAATTCAAACTTGTAATTTAATTTGAAAATAATTGACAATAATTTCACCATTATTGTTGTTGTATTGAATTACATAAATTTATTTTACTGTTATATTATAATATATGCTTCTATTCAATAGAAAAAAAACAAAGAAACTCGTATAATACAAAATTTGAATTTGCAATTCAGGCAACATACATTTATAAATGTATTACCAAGTGAAGCATAAATTAAAGATTCAGTTTTATTCATATGGACTAAAAACTATCTCTACGTACATATTCGAACTTATTATACACATAACACATATTCTCTTCCCATGTCTAGTTTTGATTTGTGCTTTTCAAACGTATTTTCATTGTATTTATTTATCATCTTTTCAAAAAAAAATTTTGAGTTTTCCACATTGCTTAAAGCATACAAACATATTGATTTATTTAAAACTTTGCAATGGAATTATTTTGGTTGTGACACATAAAAGTTATACAATTTTTGTTTGGTTTTGGATGTTTAGTTGTATAATTATTTAAAAATTGGTAAGAACAACACATTCCATTCTGGTGGCAATTAAATCCATTGTTAGAATAGATTTATTAATCTCTGCAATGTTTTAAAGCGCTAGAGGTGTTATAGAAACCCGTTTTTGCTTCGGAAGCAGGACATAATTATATTACAACCTAATATTAGTAAATGCAGATGTAAATAATATATTGAATATTTTGAAATATTTATTGTAAATTTGATAGTGATAATAGCGAAAATATTATTGCGGAAGTTGAACCATCAAAGAGTTTTTGTCGTTCATGAATGAGAAATGATAGAAAAATTAAGAAGCAGAACAATGTGATTTAATCGAAAATAATTGATTGTAAATTTTACACAATCTGTATCAATCAACTATAAATCTTAATCTCTTAAACGTTCATGATCGCATAAAACTCATAAAACATTTAACTTTACTAATAAAAGCTCAGCCCAACTACTAACCGAGAATCATCAATCGTCAACTACCAACCAAGAATGGTTCAAAAGTTTTTGGGTCTACAACAGAATATCTCTTTTAATAAGAGGAGGGACAGAAGGCTTACAGAACTTATCAGTTGTAATTTCCCAGGGCGGTGATAATTCGAAATAATTTTAGGCCAACAATTTCAAAAGCAAGTATATTGATAAAAGCACGACGCCGTAGGCTGAGGGCTATTATCAATACCACCTGCTTGAGGAATTTTTCAAAAAATTATGAGAATTTATCTACGAACGAGGGGGAATTCGTTTAGAAGCTTGTTTGCCATTTTTCATTTCTTTATATAATTTTTATGAATTATACGTTGGCCTACTGTGATATCAGTTAATTATTTCAAAAATTAGACTGAAAATTATTTGCCTTAGTTTTATTTTAATTTAAACCAATTAAATTCTCTAAAATGTAATGACATCATTCAATTTCACCAATAACATTTGAATTATACTAATAACAAATATTTATACGTCTGGCCTACTGGGATATTAAAAAATTTCAATCTAATTTTGAAATAATTAGCTGATATCACAAAAGACCAACGTATAATTAATAAAAACTATATAAAGAAATGAAAAATGGCAAAACATTTTCTAAACGAATTCCCCTAGTTCGTTGATAAATTCTCATATTTTTTGAAAAATTCTTAAGTGGTATTGATAATAGCCCTCGGCCTACGGCCTCGTGCTTTTATCAATATACTTGCTCTCGAAATTTTTAGCAAAAAATTATTTCGAATTATCACACCGCCCTTGGGAAATTACGGTCCATAGCGCCAACATATCGCTAAATATTCTTCATATACGAAATATCTGGAAAACAGCAAGGAATAAGCCCGATCTTGAAAACTGGAAAACCTGAAGAGAAGGAAGAATCTTTCAGACCGATCTCTACCGTTTCCTCGTTCGCAAAACTGATTGAAGCACTTCTTTTACCTCGGTTAACCAGATCTTTCAATTTGGCGTCACAACAGCATAGCCTTAGGACAGCACATAGTATAACCACCGCTTTTCACAAAATTCAAAATCAAATTAGTGATGGACCGAACCAAAAACAAACTTGTGCTAGAACAATACTAGTTGTACTCGACCTATAAAAAACATTCAACATAGTGTCGCACGCTGCACTACTAAATGATATATTTAACAACAATCTGCCAGGTTTAATAAAAACGCTGGTTGTGCAACTATCTAAGAGGGCGACAAACATACGTTGATTTCCGTAAATGAAAATCTAAGATGCGAGTGCTCAGACAAGGAGTTCCACAAGGTGGACTTTTATCACCTTCACTATTCAATCTCTATTTAAGCAGTTAACCTGAACCATCAGAATATGCAGATGACTGCACGGTGCTTGCGACAGGAAACAACCTGAAACAACTCATTAATATTCTGAACATCTTCCTTAACTTAACATCTTGAACGAATGGTTTAAAATTAGAAAACTGAAACTTTCCAAAGAAAAGTCCACCTCACCTCTACACTTTTCACCAAATGAACGAAGGAGGCAAACACAACACTGAGCATCTGCAAAGACAACGTGCTTATTCCCATGGTCAAGCATCCGAGACTGTTAGGGGTCGCATTCGATCCACCGAATTAATTACTGTAAAAGCCCGATTATTCGACATTCAATTAACCGAATATTCAGTTAACCGGAATTTTAAATTTTTGAATTCTTTCCCCATTCACAAGAAAAATGTTATTTTTTGTTTGGCATTTCACAAGAAATATATTTATCCACGACTACTAAAGAGTTGTAAGGTTCCTAGTTCCTCCAATTCCATTTCCCAATCTTTAATTATCCAAAACCTTATTTCCATATATCCAAACTCATCAAAATGCGACACAAGCATTTTGATTTCATAATAATTATTCTGAACAAAATAATTGGTTTGTTTCATACATTTTTGCAAACAATAATTTTTAATTATGTTTGCAAAAATGTAAATATGTTACAAATCAGTTTGTTGACTTCGGAATAATTGTTATGAAAAACAATTATTTGATGTAGGTCAAAGCAATATAATTAAAGTGGTATGCTTTGACCAATAACAAACAAATTGATTATAATCACGCCCTTTTCTTTTAATTTTCCCCAAATTATAAATTAAATAATTCAATTTACCTATGTACTTACACTCCCCCTCCAATTGTTTTAATAAATAAATTAAATTTAATGTTAAGAATACTAAAAATAATATCGAGGACTCCGATTAAAACCGTCAAGCTATTAATATTAAAATAAATAAAATTGTGGATTAACATTAAAGTTGGTTATGTGTTTTATTTTAAATAAAGTTTCTTAAAGAGTATCAGGACGGTCCCGGGGTCCATAACAGAGTATATGCAGGGCCAGATCTACCATGGGTGCAATGGAGCGACCGCACCCGGCGCCAACACAAAAGGCGCCAAAATTGTGTTTTGTTTTAAATTCGATTACTTTTTCGTTTTGGTTTTTAATAAATTTTAAGGCAAATTGAAATTTATTTTTCTATATAAAAAACAACAATTTATTTTTGTATATTTGTTCTAATTTTTGATCTACGCCTATATGCTTTCCATGTGTATGCCTTCCATTGTAATTTTATACATTCTCTCACTTCATGTAGAATGTGATGCAATCGTTACATTCTGCAACAGTTCTAGAGTTTATTAAATATTTTCCTAACAAAATAAAAACTTAATTTGTTGGTATAGTAATATCAAAAGGTTAAAACGAGTACAATACATATATATATATATATATATATATATATAATATATATATATATATATATATATATATATATATATATATATATATATATATATATATATATATATATATATATATATAATATATATATATATATATATATAATATATATATATATATATATATATATATATATATATATATATATATATATATAAATATAAATATATATATATATATATATATATATATATATATATATATATATATATATATATATATATATATATATATATATATATATATATATATATATAATATATATATTTATATATATATATATATATATATATATAATATATATATATATATATATATATATATATATATATATATATATATATATATATATATTTTTATTATATAGATTTTATACGTCTTAAACCCGACAAGGTAGGAATTTTTATTGAAAGAGATAATTAATTTCCTTAACCTCACTGTTTGTGATTTTCGAAAGTTAGTAGGTATATTCCATACTATCCTAAGTCACGTGTGCAGTTATTATTGAATGTTGCCAATCAATATGAAATCAATTTTACGACATAAATGTCAAGTAAATTAGTGAATCGTATGAATTTTTCAATTCGAAATCAGTTTTTGGGTTTATCTGAATAAACCTTATAGTTATTTGTTAATAAAAACAACTTTTATCTCTGAACGTGTTTCGGTTGGGATTCGAACTTAGAACCTCATCAGTACCAACTAAGTTTGAATCTTTTGGTAGACACGCTGTTCAACTGCCCCTCGGCGTCGACATTAGAAACATTTTTAATTACGATGTTGTAATTTCTTTTTTCTTAGTGAAAAACTTTGTTGTCATACTTCACTGGCTACAGAGTTAGTATTTTTATTATATAGATTTTATACGTCTTAAACCCGACAAGGTAGGAATTTTTATTGAAAGAGATAATTAATTTCCTTAACCTCACTGTTTGTGATTTTCGAAAGTTAGTAGGTATATTCCATACTATCCTAAGTCACGTGTGCAGTTATTATTGAATGTTGCCAATCAATATGAAATCAATTTTACGACATAAATGTCAAGTAAATTAGTGAATCGTATGAATTTTTCAATTCGAAATCAGTTTTTGGGCTTATCTGAATAAACCTTATAGTTATTTGTTAATAAAAACAACTTTTATCTCTGAACGTGTTTCGGTTGGGATTCGAACTTAGAACCTCATCAGTACCAACTAAGTTTGAATCTTTTGGTAGACACGCTGTCAACTGCCCCTCGGCGTCGACATTAGAAACATTTTTAATTACGATGTTGTAATTTCTTTTTTCTTAGTGAAAAACTTTGTTGTCATACTTCACTGGCTACAGAGTTAGTATTTTTATTATATAGATTTTATACGTCTTAAACCCGACAAGGTAGGAATTTTTATTGAAAGAGATAATTAATGTCCTTAACCTCACTGTTTGTGATTTTCGAAAGTTAGTAGGTATATTCCATACTATCCTAAGTCACGTGTGCAGTTATTATTGAATGTTGCCAATCAATATGAAATCAATTTTACGACATAAATGTCAAGTAAATTAGTGAATCGTATGAATTTTTCAATTCGAAATCAGTTTTTGGGTTTATCTGAATAAACCTTATAGTTATTTGTTAATAAAAACAACTTTTATCTCTGAACGTGTTTCGGTTGGGATTCGAACTTAGAACCTCATCAGTACCAACTAAGTTTGAATCTTTTGGTAGACACGCTGTCAACTGCCCCTCGGCGTCGACATTAGAAACATTTTTAATTACGATGTTGTAATTTCTTTTTTCTTAGTGAAAAACTTTGTTGTCATACTTCACTGGCTACAGAGTTAGTATTTTTATTATATAGATTTTATACGTCTTAAACCCGACAAGGTAGGAATTTTTATTGAAAGAGATAATTAATTTCCTTAACCTCACTGTTTGTGATTTTCGAAAGTTAGTAGGTATATTCCATACTATCCTAAGTCACGTGTGCAGTTATTATTGAATGTTGCCAATCAATATGAAATCAATTTTACGACATAAATGTTATCTCTTTCAATAAAAATTCCTACCTTGTCGGGTTTAAGACGTATAAAATCTATATAATAAAATACTAACTCTGTAGCCAGTGAAGTATGACAACAAAGTTTTTTCACTAAGAAAAAAGAAATTACAACATCGTAATTAAAAATGTTTCTAATGTCGACGCCGAGGGGCAGTTGACAGCGTGTCTACCAAAAGATTCAAACTTAGTTGGTACTGATGAGGTTCTAAGTTCGAATCCAACCGAAACACGTTCAGAGATAAAAGTTGTTTTTATTAACAAATAACTATAAGGTTTATTCAGATAAACCCAAAAACTGATTTCGAATTGAAAAATTCATACGATTCACTAATTTACTTGACATTTATGTCGTAAAATTGATTTCATATTGATTGGCAACATTCAATAATAACTGCACACGTGACTTAGGATAGTATGGAATATACCTACTAACTTTCGAAAATCACAAACAGTGAGGTTAAGGAAATTAATTATCTCTTTCAATAAAAATTCCTACCTTGTCGGGTTTAAGACG
>CAVNZG010000492.1:0-65027 GCA_963693315.1 Diogma glabrata | reverse complement strand
CCGGCCGACTGTTGCGTCTTTGCTCGCTTTGGATTCGGTTCGTCGACTGCTGTCCACTCAGCTGACTGTCTTTTGGATTCTGGTGTGTAATTGTGAAGCCATGTCTCATCCATTGTCACATATCTACGGTAGAATTCCCTTTTATTGCGGTTTAACAGTGCCAAAGTCTCCTCCGAAGCATCGATTCGTTGTTGTTTTTGGTCGACTGTGAGCTCACGCGGCACCCAATTTGCACAGAGCTTTCGCATACCCAAATGTTCATGTAAAATGGTAAAACACTACCATCTGCTACCTTTACAATGTCAGCTATTTCGTGCACCTTCAATTTGCGATCGTTCATAACCAATTTGTGGATTTTTTTTATGTTTTCTGGAATAACAGCCTCATTTTGGCGTCCACTGCGCTCTGCATCTTTTGTGCTGGTACGACCACATTTAAATTCAGCCATCCACTTCTCTACCATTTGTCTCGATGGAGCAGAGTTTAGATAATGTTTATCAAGCCATTGTTTGGTTTCCACTGTATTTTTTTTCATCAAAAAGCAATGCTTTATTAAAATTCGAAATTCACTTTTTTCCATTTTTTTTCAAAAACAAAAGTTGCTTCACACAAAATGCTATAACTCACGAATAAATAGTCAGATTGCTGTCAAATTTATACACGTATCGTTTGAAGGTTAGTACTAAATAAAAATCATATGGAAAAAATTCTAGTAACGCCATCTATGTGTCATCCTACGGACTTATTGAATGACCTAGTACGTATGGTCTAGAATTTTAACACACTCGACTATAGATCGCATTTAAGTAGTAACTGTATTATTGTTGGCCGTGTGTAGATAATTATATATTCTTTTTAATATCTGGTTATGCTGTACCTTACTTTAGCATATTCATCAATATCTTTCGGAGACGAAGTGTTTTGAAAGCCTCAGTTCCTTAAAACATCATATTTCATTATATAATACATATTTTAATTTTCTGCTGACATCGAACTTTGCCTAATTGATATTCTAAGATGAAAATTGAAACCAATGTTAAAACTATATATTTGGTCGTTTAACTTATTCACTCTTCTCGTAAATGGTATTCCAATTTCCAACATTGCAAAACCAATCAGCAAATCATACTTTTACACAATAAAACTAACATAGTCATTGATACAATAACCTTTTTCCAATCCAATTTAACCATTCCACTCCCGATGAATTAATGAACCAAATACTAATTCAAACAAACCAACAGAAAAAAACTTTGTTTTTCTAGCAAAACAAAGAAAATTATTATTTAATGTTTTAGCACAATTTTTTTTAATTTTTCTTTTTTTTCTGTTAAATACCAGTATGAATTTTACTTAAAAAAATTTTATTGTTGAGTTTGTGACTCAGGGAAATAAAAATATCCACACAAAAGTTTTACTAAATGCATTGTAATCATAATCCTTATTATTTTGTTGTTATAATTTATATTTGTTTTTTGTATGCAGGAAGGAAATATTTTGATGACGCATTAAAAATTATTCTTTATCCGGAGAGACTTTTCTCAAAACGAATTTATTGTGTTCTGTGATTAAAAAAAAACAAAAACAAAAGCAAACAAATATTTTCAACTCCCACCTATTATGCTATCGCGGATAAACCGTTAATTATTGGTTATAGAAAGGGGAAAAGTAAAGGTGGGTAAAAAAATTATTGTACAATTAATGTGCTTTTTATAGGAATTATTCTAACAAATAATCGATTATGAAATTTTTCCGTAAACCTTATTTTGGAGCTTTTGTATTACTCGTACGTACATTTAAAATAACTCGTTTTTTATTTTTGCATTATGGTAAGTCAAAACAGACATAATAGGGATTTAAATGTTACATTAAATGATGGTATATAATTAATTCATTGCTCTCTTAATCCGTTCTGTATATATTTTTATATATTATAAATTTTTGTTTCAAAAAGGAAATATAAAATAAAAATCGTTAACGAAAGCTTAAATTAAACAAAGTAATTAGCGGTCGAGTGCATTTAGTCTAGCACAATAAAGATAATACATAAAATAAACTTATGAGACTTTGTTTTTGTTATTAACGGAATTAAATGTTTACATATTTTTTCGTTTTTCTTTAGTATGGAAAAAGTCACATTTTTTGTCAATTATTTAAAACAACGACAATGAAAATTTGCAACCATAACCTTTGAAGTAATTTATTTACTTGAGATTTTAACTATAAATTCTCAAATTCAAAAAGTTTATCAAAAAAGTTCTTAAGAAAAAACTTCATCTTAGTCATTCCACAAATCTAAAACAAATATTCAACAAAGTTTTCATGCTTGTTACCCAAGACTGCTGTTGAGTGAGTTTATGAAAAAATCCCGTTACAAAAGTAGAAATTCAGTTTATCTCTTCTTTAAAACTTGACAAAACATTGTTTATTTTATTTCAGGTACAAAATTTAAGATAAACAAAAAACATCGAACACTTGCTCAAACTTAAATGGTATTCAATGCCAAATACTTTTACGTGTCAGTATTACCTGGTTACTTAGATAGTGTTCTGGAGGCGATGAAAAAAAATACTTGTGCCAACAAGTTTTTAATTCAATTCTAATCAACCGTCGGCTCGCTAGAAATGCAGATACCAAGATTGTTTTGAAAAGTTTAGAAGTTAATTTATCATCTGAACGTAAACTATTTACAAAATAAGGGTTAATCAACTATAACGAACTCGTTACACTGGTCTTGGATTATCCCGAATATACTTCAATAATTTTCTCGACAAAATGCTTAAATATAAAAAATCCCAGCGGCAGGTATATCCGCTAGAAATAGGTAGATTTCGGGGTCAGACAGTTTTGTGTCCAAATAAAATTAGATAAGTCAGATTAGTTTAAATAAAAAATATAAGTAGAAACAGAATAATTCAAAAAAATTATCGAACCAAATTAAATACATTATCCGAACTAACTCCATCAATACAATTTCGGAACAGTTTTATTTAAGTTGCTTTAAACTACTTTTAATAACATATTAAATCCACCAAAGATCAAATGAACTACGTCACAACTACAATTATACCATTACACATAATTTATAACATTATCAAACAATTTTATTTCAAAATCATCTTTTGTTGTTGTGTTTTTTTGTTCTTATTTAATCTTTTTTCAAACGGTTACTTAGTAAAAAAAATAAAAACAAAAGAGATTTTGATAATTTTTCTATGGTATTAAATGGGTTGATATTTTTCTTGTAAGGGTTGCATTATAATGCTTATAAAAATGGAACCTTTTGGGTTAGAAAGCTGAAATTTTTTGAGGCTATAGTTGAAAAGTATGTTTAAAAGCTAAGATGAATTTAAATAACATAAACTGAAACATGATGAAAGCATTGCCTTTTGCGTTTGTTTTCATTTCAACAGCCGTAGGGTCTCAACCGTTAGACTTAAACTATTATTTTTGAAAATTTTGGAAAGATTTATATTTTAAGTACGTGAAAAAAAGTTTTCAAATATGAGCTTGGCCATTTCAGCTAGATCAAGGGCAGCAAAGTTTAGTAAATTTTTAAAACAGCTGATTTTTGAGGAACCTGAAACGCCAAAGTAGTCATCTGGATAAAAATGATAGAAAAAGGTTCAAATATTCAATATTTTTAAATTTTATTAAAATATTATTATTAAAACGGAAGTTATAGCGCCCTAGATTATTCGACTTTTTAGGCTCTAGCCGCTTAACCGGTACCCGGATATGGCCAGTTCATGAACTTGTCCAAGACATTATTTGCCGAAACATACACAGAAAATTATTTTGGTGTAGGTCGAAAAATGCGACCGTGAGAGTGCCGCTAAATTCCGTTATACCTCATATCGTTATATATATATATATATATATATATATATATATATATATATATATATATATATATATATATATATATATATATATATATATATATATATATATATATATATATATATATATATAATTTTTTTTTTTTTTTTGTTTTTCCATCTCCGCTTATCACATATAGTCGTTTGGCATCAAAATTTTTCCGAAATTCCGAGATGAAGCCCATTGCAATAGGTAGATTTTTATATGAAATCTACCTAAAATGCATGGGCATGCATGAACAACCAAAGGATCCCTTCCGCCTGCGTTCATCAAAACAACAAAGGTTGGAATTAGTTTATCATTAGTTTATCATTGTTTATTAGTTTATTAAACGAACCAAAAGATATAAAGTATCGATCTCTATTAAGTCATTAACCACATCCCGAGTTGCAATAGGCGCGATCTATTTGACTGAAATACCCGAATATAGTGGAAAAACAATACCAATCGTAAGTAGTTTCTGTTGTTTCAAAAATTCTTTTACTTTAGTCAACTCGAACGCGTCTGATATCAAAATCGTAGAAGAGATTTCTAAGTGGTAGCTGGACACCTGCCAACACTGATTGTAACAGTTTATCGTCCAATTCATCGTCTATGGAAATCAATTTATGTATATAGAACTCGAATGGATCACACAATCACCTATAGCTTGTCCCCGTCACGAAGAATTATACTTAAGACTGACAACTTTGAACAAATTAATAACAAGATCTCTGGGAATTTTGAAAATAAATTTTCTCATATGAGTGTGAATCTAAGCCTATGAAAGTGTCTTCGGTCGTATATATCATAAATTTTTTACCTTCGTCTTTATACCTTCTAAAACTGGTAAACAAATTAATTGAGTCAACTCAATGCACAATCCAGATTTATTTCATTTTTACTCTGAATCGTTGTTATAACCCATACTCATTAATGCCTAATATCTGCATATACTTTCACATACCTAGTTTTTATGCAGCATCAATCTTAACTGTCCTAAACTTTGATGTAATTCTGTTAAACAAGTAATTTGTTTGCATTGCATCATCACAACTGATATTTTACACACTTTGATCACGACACACAATTGAAATTACTTTATTCATTATCATCTTCTCCATCTTTATTATTACTCTATTTACATACATAAACTTATTGATCGTCCTCTCATAGTCCCAAATATCTTTGTTATCATCTAAGGTGAATATCATCCAAAAAAAGGTTTTCTACTCATATATATAAAAATCCATTTTCATGCAGGGTTAACCCTCGGTAAAATGAATACTTTTTTTATCCAGTTCGATTTTCACACTTCATTTACTTTAAAAATAAAAAATATTAATAAAAAATATAAATTGCCATTTATATTTTTTATAAATTTTTTTATTAATTATTTAGTGCTTGCTCCTTTGTCACCGCCCAATAAAAGATAAAAAAATATTTTCATGATTTTGCTGGAATTTCGTACATATCACGTACATACGACTATAACGTAATCTTCATACATATCTAAAAAAAACATTCAAGTTGTCGAAATAGCTATTTATGTACCAAGGGCGTTATGTTGGTTGTTACGCCCGGAAAACGACGTAATCTAGCCCGAGTCCCTCTGGCCCGTGGGATGGATGTCGCTTGATGGGCGTAATACCATGTAACGCTAGTGGTGCATACAAGATTTTATGCCTGACTTCATAAGCTAAAAAGTAAGAAACAATTTAATTTGTTATTCTGTATTGATATGCAAAAAATACAAAGTTATCGTAGTATGTCAAGAAAATAAATAGTTTGAAGTTTTAAAAATTAGTTGTTGTTTGTACGGTAACAAATTCTCCTAAACTTTGTAGCGTATGACAAAAAAAATTGTATGACGTTTAAAAGATATGAACATTTGATAGCGAAAATGTTGTTAAAAACCAATCTAAAAATCTTTTACTAGGTGAAATTGAATGAGAACTATTTACATTTTATATATAGGCAAAACTACGTAGAGTTAACATAATTTTATTTTTTGCACGATCAGGCAATTTTGCATGTTCACTGATTCGTAAATATACTTCGTTTACAAATCACAGGTCGGTAAGTAACTACTTACCGATCATACAGGCGGTAAGTAATTTTACGCACAAACGAATCGTAAAACACATTTTACATCCTAGTCATGATAAACTGAAAGTTGAACGTAACGCCCGTAAAATAAAAGCCCGTTGCTATATGAAACATTAGTGTATTTTGCTACTTTGCCGCCGTCAAATAATCGCCCGGAAGATAATCATAAAATTAGAACAAACAAATAAATTATTGTATGAAGTTTATAGAAAAAATCATGGCATGTTTACTATAATTTTCAAAATGTCTAGCGAGTTTAAAAAATTCAAAAATTGATTTATACCTAAATTAAGTTATGTAGTTGTGCGTAAAACGTTGTACATACACTCGCTTTTACGGCTCATATATTTAGATGTAGAACTGTAGCCTTTCGGTGTGACTTTTTCAACAGAGTTTCTCATCTCTGGAATTTGTTACCTTCGTTGGGCTTCCCTGATAACTTTAATCCTCAAAAGTTCAAAGTCGGCGTTCATAAATTTCTCAAAGAAACTTATTTATCAGTCGATCCTTATTCCTAGTTGGCATGGTATCTTCGGATATTCAGAGATGTTAATTTATAGTTTATTATATTAACACTAAACATGCCTAACTTTCAATAAAAAATATTGCGACGCTGATGCAAAGGTTAACTTCACAACAAGTCTGGAAACAAAATGTTCCTGATATATAGTGAACTAATATCCATAAAAAACTTTAATTAATGGCTAACCAATGTTATAGATTTCGCGTAGTTCTAATTATATCAATATTATAGAAAGCTGCAGTATCCCAACAAACATTAATTCTGTAGTACGAGAAAAAGTAAATAAAAATTTTAACGGTAGTGACAAACCAGAAGTTGGGATGCAGAACTGTTGTCAACTAAACTAAATGCTTATATACCATGTTTCATCTAATTCGATTATCAGGTACAGGTGCTATTGGGATTTTAAAAAAACAGGTGCTAGGGGGACCCACACCACTTTGTTCACTATCGCTGAAAAACTAATCAGCTCCTTGCCATACATGTTTGCATCTGTGTCATCAAAATTCATTCACGAACGAATGTTGTATGCTCCCAACAAACATTGAAGAAATGGTGACACAATAAACAGGTGTTCGGGAGGCCCCCCACCACTTATCCAAATATTGTCCAAAAACTAATCAGTTTTTTGTCATTTAAGTTCAAAGTGTCATTAAAATTGATTTATGAATGAAGTCTGTATGCTCCCAACAAACTTTAAAAACAAAGTGTGAAAAGTCAGCAGTTGTATGGTGGACTCCCCGCCACTTTGATCAATGTGTCCCAAATGGTGATACTTATCTTCTCACATTAATAGAAACCTTTTGAATAAGTTTGGAGGGGTTTTGTGTGTAATTAAGCTTAAGTACATATTGGAAGTCACTTGAATTTTGCAATTCGAAATAATTTTTCATTTTCTTTAAAATTCCCTTAGAAAAATTGTTTGTGTTTCGTGCCAGGATTCGAACTCACAATCATCAGAGACACATGTTCAAATCCCGTGTGTCTTACACATCTTAGCCACAGCGGCGATCATGAACCATATTTTAATTTTCATGTTCAAATAATTCCTGGCACGAAACACAAAAAAATTTTCTAAAGTAATTTTAGAGAAAATAAAAAGTTATTTCGAATTGCATTATTCAAGTGACTTCCAATATGTATTTAAGCTTAATTGCTCACAAAAAACCCTTAAAATTAAAATGCCAGGCAAACATGGTGGAAAAATCCACATGTTCCATGGTGGACACCCCAACCCTTTATCCAATGTACATACTCCAAGAGCTGATAAAATCTTTTTCATGTCACTTGAAAGCTTTCACCAACGTTTCATTAAAATCGAATGTTAATTGTAGACTACAGTAAGGATAAACACCTGAACAAAAACTTTTTAACCGGAAGTGACAAACCGGAAGTTGGTATGCAGAAATACTTGAAACAGTAGGGGAGAACGGGGTCAGTAGTAGCAGTTTTTGTAAATGCATTTTTAGAAAAAAAACTACAAGTCTGGTCGATATCAAAATCGTACAGAAACATCTTTACAGTTTTATTGACTCAAATATAACATGCACAAACCTTTCTCTGGTATAGTTAAAAAAAGATGTTGCAAATATGTAACTTACCTCATTTGTTACAATCGTCCCGATAGCTGGGTCAATTGTAACATATATAAGGGTCAAAAGTAACACATTCGTAAGAAAGAGTAGATTATTTTACTATAGCACATTTCGTGTGCGCCCACCTTTTACACGTGCAGCATTGTATCCAATTATACGATAAAAGCGCATAATCAGAATAAAATCGTAAGCAAATTATGCAATGATCATCTGCATCATTTGATGACTCTGATTCTAACTTATCTTGGCACTTCTTGATCTTAAAATATTGTTTTATTGATGTTTTTACAGTTGATTTTGTGGGCAACTTTTTTTTAATTGTCTGGAATTATGTGCTTCTTCAATGGCATTTTATCCTGGTGTGTCTGTCAAAATAGCTGACTTGCCCTTTTTTCTTGTAGCTCGTGGATTATCAATTAATTTGGATCGTGGATATTGACGAACAGATTCAGGTGAAAATACTATTTCGGTGATACCTGTTGAGGTTGACGGCAATTCTTTGTCGATTTCAGCTAAGGAATTAATGGTTTCAGATGAAAGTTCGGCTATGGATGCCACAGTTGGTATTGATGCTTCTGCAACTATGGTATTTTCAGTTCTGTTTGAAGATAAGGGACGATCTGTAATTTCGCAAGGTGCAAATTCCGACTCATCAAATATTTTTGGATTAAAAGGCAGGTACTAGATACTTGAAATCTAGCAACTATATTTTTTGGTGTTGTAGCTAATTGCAACGAATGCTGAACTATTGTGGGAATAATATAAATTGATACTCGCTGTCCCGGGTTATTTTCAATCCAGTTTTCCAGGCTTTGATTGTAGTATCGTTTGAAAAGACCATAAACTGAACGATCCAGTGGCTTTAATTTGTGGGAGCAGTGTGGTGAGAGCGATAATAGCCATATTCCATTTTCGCGACAAAAATTAATCACGTCAATAAACAAATGTGATTCATAATTGTCTAACAGTAGTAACACAGGATCATCTTTTGTGGATCGTACATACAAATGAAAGTGTTTTACGAATTGAAGAAACTGATCGCTCTGCATCCAGCCCGAATTATTGCCAGCTCCAATGCTGCCAGCTGGAGCACCTGTTATAAAATGGTTAGCATATTTAAATCTTGGAAATATAAACATTGGAGGAAGTGCATTCCCTATAGCATTTACAGCAACGCAAACAGCTACTAATGTTCCTCTTTATGCTGAAGTTACTGTGCCCATTTGTTTTTTTTCCAACTATTTTGTTAGGCTCCTGAACGGTCGTGCAACCTGTTTCATCAACATTATATATTTTATGTGGTGGAAATTTATATTTTTCCAACACTGACGAACAATTAGTAAAAAATTTTTGAACGTTCTCTTTGTCGAAGGTCGTTGCACGACTCAAACTAGTGGCTTCTGGTTTTCTTATTGACAATGTTTTATTTTTTTTAATGAAAGACGAATACCAATCTTTGTCGGCCATTTTATTCGTCTTCCAGCTGGCAGGTACTTTTAAATAAAATCGATGTATATATTTTGTGAATTCTATTTCTTGCTGCTGATTAAAAACTTTGTTATGTGGCTTATAACCAATTTCTACTTTAGCACAGCTTTCCTGCTTTTTTATAAACTGCATTAAAGAAACATGGCAAATTGAAAATTCATTAGCAATATCTTTTAGCGATCGCTTTGAATCTTTTAATGTTTTCGATGCTAATTCCATGGTTTCAAGAGAGTGTAAACCTCTGTTTGTTTTGCGTACGCGTGTTCATTTCTATAAGGAAAAAACTGAGCAAAATTATATTTTCGCTCTTAAAAAATTTGGTGGGGACGTTTGTAACATGTTACAATCGTCCCCACATATTTTGTTACTATGGCACCAGCTACGCCATTTTTTATACGACACAAAATTAATTTAATATCGTTCACGATTTAACAAAAACAAAATTGTACAATCAAAAGCCAATATACTCACCTCTAGATTAATGCTAATAATTATTTGCTACTCCTTCCAAACAATTATTCTTCCAATTTTTGTTTTGAAAGACAGAATAAACGTGACGAACCACCAGAACTTTATTTTTCCACTACACACATAGCTGACTACGCAGCGCTGTCAATGTTTGGTAGAAAGCTGTTTACACTATAACTGCAACTAATGTTGAGTTTACATTTGCTCTTTTGCAATCAAACTTCTCGTAAACTCTAAGTTTCATTCGACCCTCTGTTACAATTGACCCCGTTCTCCCCTACTAAAACCTTATATACCAAGTTTCCATAAGATCATAAGCCGGGATTAGAAGTTATTGAAGGTTTAAACTTAGAGGTGTTCGGGAGACCCCGCCATTTTGTCCAAATTTGAAATGAATCCAGATCTTCCATTTTCTAGTGATCCTGGATCATTTGCCAAAGTTTCATCAAGATCCTATGCAGGAATGTCACCCACGACTTAACACACCCACCCACGACTTAACACACCCACCCACACACAGACGTACACCAAAACTTTATTGGCTATTTAGATAGAGGATGCTCCAAAACAAAAGAAAAACAAAATTTGGGGTATGTAAGATTTTTTTTCTCGATAGATTACATTACTTCACACAATTTAAAATTGTGGTGAAGTAAAAATGTTTATTTATTATCCTAGAATAAAATGCATTCTCTACCTAAAATAATAGTACATTTTGCTACAAGAGATGAAAACGATGGTTTTTCGTGAGTTAAAATTTGTTCACGAGACGTGTTAGCGTCGATTTCACGAGCGTAAAATGTGTTTATCTCGCGTAGAAAATAAATTTTTTTCTATGATAGTAAATACATATATAAACGATATATATTAGAAATGATCAAATTAATAATCGACAACATAACATTCAAAATTCATATTCTATTTTTTCATGGTTGCTTTGTTTTAAAAACTTTGTAAAATTATATGAAAATACCATAGCAACTACAATTTGTTATTTAGCTAAAATAAATTTTCCACTAGAGGAAAAAAATCCCATTTTCACCGGAGATTGAGCCTGCTTGAAAATAGAAATTTTCATCTGCTATATGCTGCTATAGAAAAACCCCATTTTTGTTCATATAAACATGTTCCACTCAACGCGAACGCATCTCGCGAACAAATAGTCAATCACGAAAGACTGTGGTTTTCATCTCTTGTTACAAAATATGCTATGTTGCAATCCTTTTTACTTTGTCATATTTTTTTCTATTCTCCATTTTCTTTACAAATTGATAAGTAATAGACGCATTCAACAACAAACATTTTTCGGTAAAAGTGACATTAACCTAGGTACAGATCAATCAAAATTTGTGTGTGTGTTTAATTTACTGTACGGCAAAAATATTTGTGACACAATATTCTAATACAGTCAATCATCTGTTTGTGGGTATAGTTATTTCAACGAGGAAAGGAAATAAAGTCTATTAACAACAAGCATCAACTCCAGATATTTTTTACAAAATCCTAAGAAAATAGGTTTGAAATGCAAACCCTTTGTTTACTGCGACTTTCTTGTTTTGTTTACGAATCCAGTTCCAATTTTAGCAAAACTCTGAATGAGTAATAGAATATTTCGTTTTCCAGTGACTAGATATAAGGTTATAAGTTAATTTACACGAGTTCCTAAACTCCAATCCGTGTACAACATAAAAGTCTACTATATTAATATCACTTCTTACCAACCAAAAAACCCTATAAACAGCCGATTCATTAAAATCCATAAAACACAAACCCTTGCTTCTTCTACAATTTATGAGTCAGAAGAAAAACAATATTTCTGAGTAATCAACTATCCATTTAAACCATATTCTGAATACCATCAATTTTTCATAAGAAACACCGACGGAAAACTATAATAAGAATAAAAAAAGTTATAACAAAAATCCAAGAACCATATTTTATTGATAATTTTCTGTTAACATTGAGAAACGCAAGAGAAAACTTGTTTAACGAATCAAGAAGGACAAGGGGATGGCGGGCTTAATTTTATAAAGATAATATTTTTTTCTATAAAATTTTGGAAATAACGACGAAAACGACAACGACGACGTTGAATGGAAACTTTTTTTCAATACTTTTTCTTTTATTTTTTTTTTATGATATGCGCTTCCATACGACATTATAAAATGGAAAACTTAAGTATTTTTTCGTAGAGACGAAATGTTAAAATTTTATTTTGTGTTCAATTGAAATGCTGAGAACTTATAGAAAGTCTGGAGAAAAAGTTTGTGTGAATGAGATAAAATGTTTAAAAATTAATTGTCTGAATATAATTTAAAACAATGTTGAAAATATATTGATTTTTCTTTTTTGATTGTGTCAAAATTATTTGCATTTTTGCCTTATACATAAATAATATTATTGTTGTATGTTTTAAATATGGTTTGAGGCCGTGAAGTTTTTTATCACTTGTAGGAGTTTACACATGCGGCACATGGAGTGTTTTCAAAAGATCAAACGTAAGATATTGGCTGTTTACCTATAAAATTAGACTTAGATAACACAATAAATTTTAATTTTTATATCGAAATCAGAAAAAACTAACAAACAATGGCAATTTACCATCGAATTAGCGCTAAAACCAGCATATAGTGTATATATCGCTACGTTGGAAGAATACCGGCACAACTCAAAAATTATGAATTTTGACTTTTCTGCATAAAATGATCGTAATATCGTCAAATTTTTATGTGGTAAACCGTCACAATTTAACCTCACTCGTAAATAGGGTAGGTGGCACTTATGTCGGTCGGTATTCAAAATTTAAACTTTTCATATTCTTCACTGCAACAACGTCACATTTTTATTTTCTAAAAATTTCTATTTTCCGAGTTGTGCCGTTATTCTTCCAAGGTAGCGATATGTACTCTCTATCTCATAAACATCTTTGTCGACCTTCCTTTCGTAATCGAATTGGAATAATGAAATAAATTTTATTTCATACCATTGGTCTCAACTCAACTTTACCAATAGTAAAAACTATAACATATTTCTTTTTTGTTTTGCTTATCAACAAACATCAGCTGATGATTTATTGATTTTGAATTGAAACTATTTTCATTTTGTGTTTAGGTTATCGTTTATTTATTTAACACTAAAAAAAATCAATATTATGAAAACAACAAAAAATCTTATAACATGAAAGTAGGAAAATTAAAGTAAAAAATTTCGTTAAAACTTTTATAGTGTTGGAATGGTGGAATTATTATAAATTGTAACATATTGTTATGGAAATATTGAATATTTATTATATAATAGGGTTTATTTGTTTTGTTGTGACATATATATTTAATCATGCTTTATGTAATGTTTTAGCATATTTAAATTAGGGTTGATCATGCATGAATTTTATCGACTATGTTCGATCGATTTCAAAAGTGTGCAGTGGATTATATAAAATAAAGACAATTGTTTTGTCTGTCGTTTTTGGTGTTGGTAAAACTAACAATTAAGCAACTGAGTTTGAACTCGGTGAACTCGAGTTTAACTGACGCCCTTAACAATCAACACCACAGGTTTCATCTCATTTATTGATAAACTAGTGAATGTATTCTTCTATGAAAACTAGACTAGAAATTTAGTTCAATTGCTATTACAATTGAGAATAATTGAGATACGATATTCTTAATACGATTTTTGTTCCCTTCCCATGGAATGCAATGGTGCTATAGCTTATCAAACTTAGTAATTCTTGACTATAGTAATCAGGCTTAGTTAAGTTAATCATGTAAATGTTTGTTATTGTCCGAATTCAGTTTTCAAATAGTTAATGTTTGATAAATGGACGACCTTTGAGCATTTGAAGTTTTCAAATTAAAATTTGAACTTTTAAAGTTAAAATTTGAAGGTCTTCACAGTTCAGAGAAAAATCTCACAAAGCAAAAGAAAAACTTTGATGCAAGAAATTTGATTGCATTAAATTGAAAACCAAATCCAAGTACACCGAAATATTGATTTATATTTTTATATTAATGGTCTACAGTTGCATAAAAAACTGATTACCATTATTAATTCATGCTACTTTATAAAAGAAAAAGTTTGTTCAATTGTAAAATTGAATCAATAGCGAAAGGCGTAATGACTTTTATCCTGCCGACACCAATAACAACAGTTTTGTCATTTTTTACAACCAAAATTTGTGCATCATTGTGCTATTATAGAACTAGACGGTACCCGCCAAGCGATGCCCGTGCTTCTCAACTAAGTGGTTAGGCCCTGTTTTTTGTTGGAGTAAATACTCTTATAATTTGTTTTATTGTAAGTAATTTAATTTTATTAGCAATATGAAATTTTTGAAAAAAACAGAGTATTATCATTTGGCAGTTAGCAAAGAGCCATTAAGTAAAGGTCTCTAAAGCTAGATAAATTTACATATGAAATGTATGTTAAAATTAAACACATCAGTACACACAAATGGTTTAAACAATCGTTTTTATAAATAGATGGCAATAGATTGAGGTTAGAGAAAGGTTAAAATTTTATTTCAAAGATTTAATTCACATAATACAATGTTTAACGATAATACACTTAATATGGGTGAACAATTAGGTGACAATGACTTACTCTGGAACAATCATACTCGTGATACAAAATGGGCACACTGGTTCATTGCTACTGGCTTAGTGTACCATTTCATGTTGACTAATTTCGTTTATCTATCCAGATTATGTGCTGTGATTAAAACGGTTATATTGCAATTTGCATTTGCAAATATGTGTTATCGATTGTTTGCAATACTCTTCATTGATGCATGCACTTTGTGTAATTTATTGGCGAATTTGGTGAATATGACACTGAAAGAAAAACTAAAAGAGCAGATAAGCATAGCGCTGCGCTGATGTTTGAGATTAATCGAATAGCCGGTCTAAGAATGCCAGCACCTTCCTTCCAGCGATTTTAAACAAAAAAAAATTGGACAAAATAATAATAAAACTAATTTCATTTATAAATCTTGACTTACATATTATTCTAAAAACAGTTAAATTTCTACATTTGTTGACCTATATTTTATAGATCCCTTGCAATAACAATTTATAGATTCCTGGCAATAACAATAATAATTTTGAAAGTAATGGAGACGCATATTTTCCTCAATTAGTAAAACACTTTAAACTTGTAGCTTTGGTGTTATTGTTCATAATCTTTTTCTTCGATATCGGTACTAAGGTGCCATTGCAATATCTTGGGTCATCAATTTTCTAAGAAAAGGAAAAAGACACCAATTTTTAATTTTTGGAACGTTTTATGTTATTTTTATTGCTTGATTGGTTTAATTTGTTCCACATTTATTCGTTTCTCGATGTTGTATTTATTTTATGAGAAAATCAGATCCGTTACACGGCCTCTCCTTTATCTATCAGCTTATTAGATATTTGGTTTAACATTCCCTCGCGACATTTAATTCTCCGATGAATTTTCTACTCACTATATGGAGGGATCAGCTTTTATTAATTTGTAAATTTTTTTTCTATTTTTGATCCACAGGTGTGACAACCCCGCGTACTCCAGTCCCTGCTATTGGAATATGAGAACTAACGTGAGATATCACATACCACTGGCAATAGCAGTGAAAGATCACTAGCCAAGGTGATATCTTAGGGGTGCTGGCGGATGAACTGTATTCAGTCAGAGTCAACGGTAGCACTCTCAATCTTAGCTAATGAATATTCCTTGATGATGGCACGCTGTAGCTTGCTCGAAGACACGAGCCTTCATATAGCTATATATCTGACTTTTAATCATAGAGAAATATAGTGCGTCACATAATCAAGGATAATGCCATTAGCTGAACTATTGGCAAACCATTTTGGTTTTGTTCCTGCAAATTTTTAAAACAAATTTGCTTTTTATCTCTTATTTTATTTTGATTTTCCCTATCCTATCACGAAATATTGGCCTATGTCATATTTTATATGTGATAGGATTTATTGTTTAGTTATCCATTATTTAACAAAAAAATATAAAAAAGAACAAAAAAAAAAGATTTGCGTCCTTTAACATCCTTAGAACGTATGTTGTTGTGGGACCTTGGTCTTAAAAGGTTTTTATGTGATGTTGTGACACATATTGTAATGCCTACTACGCAATACATTTTATTAAAACAAAAATATAGCTTGTTATTTGCACTATAAAGTATAAACTATAGCTAGTCATTCGCACTATATATCATAGCTATAGTCATTCGCGCTATATATAGTCTTAATTAAAGCTTCAGTGATTAAACACCACTGCTGAGTAGTGTAGATCAAAGTAGAGTAAAAGAGTGCATGTAAATGCAAATCTTTGTATGTTTATAGCCAATCACACAAATAAAGGTTTATAATCAAATTTTGTAATGATAAAATTTTTTTAAAATTATAATTTTAAATAAATCCAAACAAGGTAATCATCCATGATTCATAAGATATTATTCACTAAGCCTCTCGATATTCACAACAAATGATTTGTCGTTTACGTACGTTTCCTTTCGACAGATGCCTTGCTCTAGCATAAAGTCAAATTTAGATTTTGCAGCTTTAATTTTGTTAGCTGCTATCTGTGAGTTTTTCAGAAGACTTGAGGTCCAGTAGTTATTATCGCAAGTGTCACTGCATCACTGCTGATGTGAAAATATCAGACATAAGGTCGATAATTCGTTTCTGTTTTATATCTGTATTTGTCCAAAAAATCAGCACCAATTAACCAAACCACAACTGCTGATGCTAAAAGAATCAACGAATGAACGCTGAAGACCTAAACTCAACGTTAATGTTTTCGTTCTATAAGTAGCGACGGTAGTAGAGTTCGCTGCTATAAGAGTGTTAGTCTGATTTCACACTGAGCTTCTGAGCGGTCAGCGGAAGTAGCTGGAATTATCGATACCTCAGCGCCGATATCGACAAGAAATTTGTGATGGTATCTTAAACCATCAAACGTTAGTTGGTGAATGGTGATGGTCACCGCATTCTGCTTTATGCGGCGAGTTGTTTAGTTTTTCGAATTAAAAGATAATGAAGCATAATTAACGGGAGCATTCAGGATAGCATTTTTGAGCAAGGACACCGAAACGATGATGATAGAAACAAATACCCTGGAAAAATTGTGGAGGTTTTGAGTAAGATCGCGATCTGCGATCATTACCTCGAGAGGAAGTTTTAGATCTTGACCTATTAGAGTTAGATAATATTTGGCTAATTGCCAATACTTCAAATTTCAACTTTTTATTTTAAAAATCTTAGTTTTTAAATTGCTGTTGCAACACTGAGATTTTTAAATTTAATTTTGCAGAATTATCATTTCAGTTTTCAAAGGGTTGCGAAGGTTGTGCAATTTGGAAAGTTGATGGAGACATCGAAGCAATAAAAACAGCATCTTCAGTGACGACTCCAGCGTCAAGAACAGCATTAGAGCGATCTTCACATGAGGAGGAAGTTTTTCACTCCATAGAACTCTCAGTGTGTCATAATTGCTCGCAACAACTCGGATGGACGTTTACGCCAAGATCCCACGAAGCACGGTACGAATGCGGTCAGTGTTAGATTTTCCTAACCGACTGAGAATCGCTTGTTTAATAGAATCGTATAGACGATCAGGATCGGGTTGTGCGATGACATCGCTAACCAGTTGGGTTAACTCAGGGGATCAAAACCTACGGCATTAATGTCGATGTCGCTTTAAGACTTATGGTGTAGCATTGCTGTTACAAGAAGCTCGATCGTTAAAAATTATTGTTGTTTTAGAATTTAGCTCCTGCTATAGCTTGTGGCAATCGCGTCATTTAATTCGTGTTGCAAAAACATTTTAGAGGTCTCCTAAGGTTCAGGAGGAGTCGCGTCCACCAACTGTAGATAATTTTTTATTTTGAATAATTTAGTAATAATATAACAAGAAAAATAAATCCTATCGTGAAAGTTGAAATGTATCAAAAAGATCCACCTTAACGCAAGAAAAGCAGATTATAAACAAAAATGTTAACATATTTTAAAAATCGAAATTTAGATTTAAGTCATCGGACGATCGGGATCGGATTGTGCGATGACATCGCTAACCAGTTGGGCTAACTTAGGGGATGAAAACCTAGGGCATTAATATCGATGTCGCTTTTAGACTTAGGTGTAGCATTGCCGCCACAAGATGATGATAATGCCATTGTTGGAATGTTGGTTCTTTGTAGATGAGTGGACTGTATTTTCATATTTAATTAATTATATTGTACAAGAAAAAACTTTATTTTTTAGGAATTTCCATTAATTTATTAACAATTTATTTTTACTTTTATTTAATTCATTTTAACATTTCTTCACCACAATGCTCTGACTTGTACAATTCAAATAACAATAATAAAATTTGTTTTTTATTTATTTTGTTTTAAAGAAAAGAAAAGTATACTTAGATCGTTAAAACAAACAAATTTATAGTTCAGAGATATATTGGGTTTACAAATTATTTTAATTTAAGTTTTAGTACTGAAACTCCAACATGCTCGCCACCTTGAAAGATATAGCTTTCAAATTATTTGGTTCCGAACATGAGAGAGTACTTTATATAAATAATAATCATAAGAAATTACATAAATTAATTAATTTTTTAGCATAGTATTAGGGTTATATTTAATATTACATTCAATATGTTATTCTAATTTCATTACAGTTACTTCCTATAACAAAAATTTATATTAATTTTAAGTGAAATATTAATTAAATTTGTAATACAAAATTAAATCAATTTTAATTTATTAATTAATCATTTTTCAATCATGCTTCAATCGGTAAAATTTTCGATATTGGACGTTTACATAAACGCGATATCGTTTTAATTTCGACAACTCGTACTTTCCCGTCATTACCAGAAAAGACAGTTACGATTTGACCTAATAACCATTGAGTAGTTGGCAAATGATCCTGAGTTATCAGAACCAAATCACCTATTTTTATATTTTGACAAGTTAACTTCCACTTTTGACGCTGCTGCTCGATTGAATATCGTTTCCAAAAACTTCGCGTCATCTGCGAAATTTTTCGCCAATTTGCCAATCTATTCGTCGGGATTTCCAAGTATGATAGTTCTGTTGGCGCAACAATGGGACCCCCTATTAAAAAGTTACCGGGGGTCAAAGGTTGAGGATCGTTCGGATCCGTAGATAAAGGAGTAAGAGGGTGATAATTTAGGATTCCCTCAATTTGAATGATAAGAGTGTTAAGTTCTTCATAAGACAGTGTTTGACTTAATGTTACTCTTTATAAATGCGACTTAAGAGATTTAATAGAAGACTCCCATAGACCTCCCAAATTTGGAGCTCTGGTTGGAATAAATTTCCAAATAATTTGTTCAGTGACACAGAATTGTGAAATTTTATTGGTTTCGACTTGGCTTTGAAAGAATTTATTTATGGATTTTATTTCAATATTTGAGCCGACGAAGTTAGTTGCATTGTCTGACCACAATGTATTACACATGCCTCTACGGTAAATAAATCTCTTGAGGCAAGCGATGAAGGATTTGGCAGTTAAGTTTATAACAATTTCTAAGGGAACCGTTATTTTTGGATTATAGGTTTTGTTTTAAAACAATTAATACAATGGCGAACTGTAGCCTTTGCACAGTTTTTAGCGTTTGTCGGCCAAAATTTTTGTCGAACTAATGATACGAGAAGTTCAGGTCCTGCTTGTAAATGTTTAATATGTTCAAACTTAAAGATTAATGATGTAAAATGATGTTTTCCGGGCAATAATAATTTTTGTTTAACATCATAATGTAATTTTGTTTTAGTTAGTCTACCTCCAACCCCTTAGAAGATTATTTTCATCGAGGAAGGTGTTTAAAGACTTTATTTTACTATTGTTGTGTGATTCTTTATTACACAAAAGATGTTTAATTTCAGGACCAAATTCTTCTTTCTGAATTATTTTAACAATTTAAAATAATGCAGATTCTATTTCGTTTAATGAGATAGCATTAACCAGTTTAATTGAATTTGGTTTAGAATTATTTGTGAAATGCATAAAATACGCAGTTACACGTAGTAATCTAGAATATTAACTGAATTTATTTATTAAATCAATAGGTTTGTTTTGGTTTGCTAAAACAAACGTCAAGTTATCATGTTTTAGTTCGAGAGTTTCACAGTCAGATAATTGTTTAAATAAGTTTTGAGAATAATGAAAACTTAATTTTAGCAAATATTGTGGACCATGCCACCAAGTATTGTTATCCTTGAGTTCGTTTGACATTACACCTTTGGATACAATATCTGCGGGGTTTTCAGAAGAGTTGACATGTACGGCACTCGTGATATTTTCCAGCACTGTTGAATTAATATCAAAGCAGTTGAGAAAATAATATGATTAGAAACATATTTAGATTGCACTGCACAATTTGCTTTATCTGGTTGGTTAGTTTCCATGTACTAGGTGTATTCAAAACAATAGAATTATTTGGGAACATTGCAGGCTGGATAGGAGGTATAGACTTATTGTCAAAGCTCGAAGTTGGTTGCAATTGTTGTTGATGATGCAATAATGTGTTATGTTTATGGTTGCATTTTTTGCAACCCATGGCAGTACAATGTGTTGCAGTGTGCTTAGATCTGAAACAATTAACACATCTATGTATACTTTCAAATTATACCTTCAAATCTTTTACTTTATTAAATCCAGCTATGGTGGACATTTGTAAAAATTCAGGACATTTTACAAATGGATGCCATTGTTCATTACATATGGCACAAAGATTTGACGGTTTACCAATACTACTAGATTTTGCGGATGATTCTGAATTATTTAAATTAGAATTTGCATTAGAAGAAACAAAAGATGAATGATTATTTATAGAAGTAGTTCGTATATAATGGTTTATTTATTTTTGGAATAAAGGAGGATGGTCCAGTTATACCTTTTTTTTAATGTACTAATACTTTCAAGAACTCAACATTTTCTTTGGAGAAATTCCATTAATTTCGGTAAAACGTTAACTACGTTAAACGATAATTCATTTTCCCATTCTTTTTGAAGTGTGGGATATAACTTTTTGGTAACCATATGTATTAAAAATAATTCTCCAATACCATCTAATGATTGTTCACAAGCTTCCAAAGAAGACACATGTGAAATACAGTTATTAGGTAAAGATCTCAAATCGGATGCATTATCTTTGGTGATGGAATTTAAATCGCATAATGATACGAAATGGCTTTCAATTATGGCACGTTTATTATCAAATCGGGCTCTTAAATCTGTTCAGGCTCTTTGATAACTTGCAGCAGATAATATCACATGACCTATAAGTAAATAAGTAAATTTGACCATTTCATTAATTTCACTATTATTATGGATTGCAGCTTCAAATGTGTCTTTAAAGGTAACCCAATCAGAAAACTTGCCATCACAATTTGGAATTTCAACATGCGGAATTTTAAAAGAATGGTGTTTTGCAGGAGTAACACCTGATATAGGTTTTGGTGTAAAAGTTTCTGAATTAAAATTACTTATTATTTTGAGGAAATTTGCTCTAATGGTATATAATTGTTTATCAAACGAAAGTATTGAATTTTGAAATTCATCAAATTCTTCATCATCTAAAATGTTCGTTAAAGTGTCAACAATGGAACTGAATTCATTATACACCGATCCAGTTCTGATAACCCACTTTTTATTTCGTAGATAGGGGAACTAGTTTCTTCTATTTTGTTGAAAAATGCTTCAAAGCTTCGCAATTGGTTATTAAGTAGAAATATCTTTTTAAAACCCAGAATTTTCGAAGGATTTAGCGTACCCTCAATGGTTTCATACTGAGAATCTTCATTGTTATTTTTGACACTTTTTTTTATGAATTGGGCATAACTGAAAAAGATATACAAAATATTTATATAACAGTTTACAAATTATTTAGATTTTCTATTCAAAAAAACTTACAAAATATTGATTACTCCTAGACATTGATTGGCTTGATTTTGATCAAATACAAATGTATTTCCATGGTTATACGAATAAATTTTTTATAATTCTATTAGCATTGTAAAGATTCACCAATTGTTATTGTGACGTCACCATACATACCATATATGTTGCAATTATGGTCATCAATAATTGCATCATTGTATGGTCACAATGATACAATTATTGAGGACCATAAATTGATGCAATTCATGATGATGAAATAAAATATTAGTATAGTTTGATTATATATAATTTGATGGTGGATTCAAAATTATTGCATTATTTTGCAATAAAAATGTATTATAATAAAATGACTGCTGCTCAAACCAATTCAAATACATCCTACTCGGTTGGACCAAATGTTGGAATGTTGGTTCTTTGAGATGAGTGGACTGTATTTTCATATTTAATTAATTATATTGTACAAGAAAAAACTTCATTACTTCGGTCTGAAAGACCTAAACATTACATTCATGAGCCAAAAGTGAAATTCTTACCTCCACTTTTTTTGGCATTTCTCGACGTTTTAGGACCTACTGATTCTAAAACAGCAAAAAAAAATGGATGTCTGTCTGCCGGCCGGCCGTCGTCATTACCTACGCTGCAGGGAAAACCACTGGAGGGATTTCCAAAAATTTTTTTTCTAAAAACAGGTATACTCAAGGAACAGGTCCGAAAGGACGCTGTGTTCGATAACTGTACCGGAAAGGTGTCAAAAAAATCATTAAGTGTGTCAAAAACCGCAAATTTTCATATTTTTGGCTTAAATTAAATTAAATTACGATTACGAGTAGGAACATTGAATTTGGAGAAATCTTGATGGTAAGGATTGGTATGTGAGATCAAAAACTAGATTATTGCATTATAAGTTTGTCAAAAAAATGTTGTCAAATGTGTCAAAAGAAAGATTTTTATTTATTTTTTTTTACTCAATATTTTAGAAGAAATTAAATTAATTATTTGTTTGAAATGAAATTTTATGATTATTATTGCGAATTTGACAACATTTTTTTTGACAAACTGATAATGCCAGTTTGTCAAAAAAAATGTTGTCAAGTGTGTCAAAAGAAAGATTTTTATTTAGTTTTTTACCAAATTTTTTGTAAAAAAAATAAAATTAATTATTTGTATGACATGAAATTTTATTATTTTTATAGAGAATTATGGCATTATAAGTTTGTCAAAAAAATGTTGTCAAGTGTGTCAAAAGAAAGATTTTTATTTACTTTTTTACCCAATTTTTTGTAAAAAAAATAAAATTAATTATTTGTATGACATGAAATTTTATTATTTTTATAGAGAATTATGGCATTATACGTTTGTCAAAAAAATAATGTCAAATGTGTCAAAAAATGATTTCATTTATTTTTTTAGCCAAATTTTTGGAAAAAAAATGTAGCTGTTTTTATGACGTAAATGTAATTGAAAATGAAAATGGACATGGAAATTTTTGAATTTGTTATAGTTTTTGAAATATTTTTGGAATTTTGAAAAAGTTTGTATATTTGATTTTGTAATAATTTTTGCAATACATATTTGTAGAATTTTGGAAAAAGTTTTAATTTTTGATTTTATAAGAACTTTTTGAATATTTTAAGAATTTTGAAAAATTTTAAATTTTTGGTTTTATTATAATTTTTGGAATTTTGAAAAAAGTTTCAATTTTTGATTTTGTAATGATTTTTGCAATATTTTTAGAATTTTGGAAAAGTTTGAATTTTTGGAATATTTATTATTGGAATTAAGAAAAGTCATAAAAACGTAAATGTAATTGAAAAAAATTGGACATAGAAAATTTTGAATTTGTTATAGTTTTCGAAATATTTTTGGAATTTTAAAAAAAGTTTGTATTTTTGATTTTGTAATAATTTTTGCAATATTTTTAGAATTTTAGAAAAGGGTTTTAATTTTTGATTATAGAATTTTTTAGAATTTTGGAAAATTTTAAATTTTTGATTTTATTATAATTTTTGGAATTTTGAAAAAAGTTTCAATTTTTGATTTTGTAATGATTTTTGCAATATATTTAGAATTTTGGAAAAGTTTGATTTATTTAATTTTTACAATATTTTTGGAATTTTGAAAGAAATATGAATTTGTGATTTTGTAATATTTTCTCGAAACGCTAAATGGAGAGGTTTTTGAGTAGTTTGCTGAGTGTATCATCTTTCACTAAATTATGTTAATTTATGATCTGTTATAATTTTCCGGCAACGTATTGATGTTTCGTCTTAGTTTTGTAATAAAGTTCTAAACAGAGATCAAAAAATACTTGTACAATACAAAGAGTTATGTTTGATATACATCGCTGCCCAAAACTAAAAACCATGTTCTCATAAAAGTTTTTTACCGAAAAGTATATCAAAATCCTTAATCCAGACCGAAGTCTTGATATCTCAGAGTTGTGAGATTTCAGCCCCTCCATATTTTTTTAGTTATTTCCATTAATTTATTAACAATTTATTTTTATTTTTATTTAATTCATATTAACATTTATTCACCACAATGCTCTGACTTGTGCAATTCGAATAATAATAATAAAAATTGTTTTTTATTTATTTTGTTTTAAAGAATAGAAAAGTTAGATCGTTAAAACAAACAAATTTATAGTTCAGAGATACATTGGGTTTACAAATTATTTTAATTTAAGTTTTAGTACCGAAACTCCAACAGCCATAATAAAACGTCATATTAAAAAATTTTAAAAGTATTTGCAATGATAGAAAAATTATAGTAGGTTTTTAATGAAAAATATATAGGGAAGTTTCAAATACTCATATATAATACCACGAGTCGTCAAATAATAGTCGATTATTTTTCATAATCATTATTACGAATGTCATTTGAGGTGAGATGTCATTTGAAAATTTTTAACCTCAAATGGCATGAGTGGTAATGTTGAAAAATAATCGACTTATAATTTGGTGACGAGTTGTATTTAGCAGACAATTAAACGAACCGAAATAGTAACATTATTTCATACAACATGATCATACATAATAAAATATTACTTCATCTTAGTAGGCGCATAAATGTTATAAATTTGTAATTTATTTTTGACAAATAAACATAAACATGCAATCATTTATGAATGAAAACGGACATTTTTACTATTTGCAAATTGCATTTTCACATAATTTTGTATGTGAATTTTTGTTTTAAATTAATATATTAAGTAGGCCGAAAATATTCGAAAATATTCGCTGTTCCTTCCCACCAGAGAAAAATAATCTAAACAATTCGTTTTGATTTGTTAAAAAATAGTAAATGAAGCGTTTTTATTGGACCTTATCGAAACTTTATTTAGTGAGATGAATTGTCATAATTATTTTTTATTAAGCGGGTTGGGAATGATAAGGGATAAAAACACCATTTAAAACCCGATCCAGTCGGTATCATTTGAAAATTGAAAGAGCACTTGATTTTAGAAACATTGCATTTATTTGTTTGAATTACTTATTTTTTTTTAATAAAAAGTGTTGTGTAGTAGGAATTATAAAATGTGTCACAACAACACAAAGATACCTTTTTAAGGTCCCACAACAACATGCGTTCTTAGGTGATGGTGGACGCTTTTTTCAAATGTTTGTGGATTGAAGGCACTCGAGACTATTGATTCACGCTTAGCATTTCATTTGTACGATGTACACCGGTAAGGGGCACAAAAACGTCCCTTTGCATTTTGTTACTATGACAGTGAGTAATCTCGGAGGTTTGACTGTTTGCACAAACCGATTGACGAGTAAAACGGGGAAAAGCATATGTTTGAGGCATAATGGATCTGATTTCATCCGAGCACTGCTGGTGACGATATTTATAAAAAACAACAAGATCAGCAATAGTGCGACAATGTTGTAGGGAATCAAGATTTTATGTTAAATTTCGATCACCAACAATTCGTATAGCACGCGTTTGATCTGAGTCCAAAAGAGCCAGGATGTTAACAGATGCAGCGCCCCAAACTTGATAACAATACTCCATGCAGGGACGAATGTAGTACTTATAAATGTGGAGTAATTGATACGGAGTAAAATATTTTTTACATCTATTGAGTCGGCCGAGTTTTCTTGACGCGCTCTTTACCATGACCATTATATGAAAATTAATAAATTTTGAACGCAAAATATAGATCCGATAATTATAGTTCTGTGTTTTTAGGAAGTGGGAGTGAGGAAGGGTAAAAATAAGATTTTTTGACCCAAATAAGTGGGGTGTCATTTGAAAGAGGAATTTAAGAAACCTCGCATTTTTTTTTAGAATTTTGTGGTGCACAATTTTTTAATTATTGTCAAAAAGTGAACCTTAAAGTTGGTACCCAACCTTCCAAATTTTTAACGAAAAATATCCAAGTTTAATTTAATTATATTTCTGTGCTTTTAGGGAATGGAATTTGGAAAGGAGGGAAAACCCTTTTGTTCCAAATGATTGTGGCGTCATTAAAAAGAACACTTTATTTATGAAATATGGGTATTTTGTTTTTGGAATTTTGCGGTGCACAGTTATAAATTAAAAATTCATTTTTATTATGGTTCGAAAAATATAAAGACTTTGCAACACAACTTTTTGATATTTTGTTCTTCTTCGTTCACGGAACCCTCGAATAGCGATTTTATTCGATTTTATTCGCACTTTTTTTACATTAACGATAGAATTGATTCTCAAATGTCACTCACATGTATTAATTTATTCCATTTTCAGATTTGAGGACCCATAGAGTGCTTTTCAAATTTATCATCAGTTTTGGCTGTCTTTCGATTAATTGGAAAACCGATGTGGTTGATGGTAATTAAAGTTTTAATGAAAACACTTCCTATACGATTTGGAGCTCAAATTATAGTTTAATTTCCTTAAAAGCTACAGACAATGATTGCAGCAAAATAACGACGGTGTTGTGGGTAATTAAGATTTGATGTTAATTTTCGATCAACTATAAATTATAATATCCCACGCTTTTGTGCAGAGTCCAAAAGAGCCGAGATGCATAGAAAGCTGTAGCGAGCAAACTTGACTCAATGCTAGTTTATATGTAATATTTAATATGAAGTTAATACATGTTTCCATGTCATTTTTGTTATTGCTAGTTTTGAAATTATTTCAAAATAACATTACATATATAGTAAGGTCAACTCAACCGTTGACAATTAAAGTGAAATATTTTCACATTTTATTTATCCATATACAGTTTTTACAAATTATCCTTCTCATTAGATTCCAAGTATATTCACTATAGAATCACTGTTATCAAGATTCCCCTAAATATTTTTCATAATATTTCAAAATAGTCACGAAATTACAATTCCATAGTTTTTTCATAGAATAATGAATATAATAAGCAAACGCACATGTTAAAATCATTATTGTTATTATTATTTCACATCAGTGATTGTAAAATTGATTTCGATCATTTTACTTCAGTTTCTTTAAGAAATTGAATAGAATTTCAATTTCCATTCAAATCTTTTCTTTTTATTTCTAAAATTTTCTTCTATTATTAAACGACAAAAACTAGAAAATGAAATATCATTCATCAAATTTTGAAATCCTTTCAATCACCGTCGTAATTTATATAAAGGACATCAACTTCAGAAAATCAATCAAATTAGAATAACATAAAATCGAGGATGCATACTCAAAAAACTTAATAAATATTTCTATAGTTTTTTGTTCATATGAGCATATGAGAAAAAAGTTTGAGAATCATAGAAAATCTTATGAGGGTGCCCATCGTTTACTTAATTTAAAATAATATAAATTAGATTATTTTTGCTTTAAGGGTGAGCGAAAAGGACAAAAGATCGTTATATGAACGAGATGAATCTGGCATTTCATTTTTGTTTGATTTGTGATTATTTTATCAACATGAATTATTCCAAAAAAGTTTACTATACACAATTCTGATTTTTTTTCCAACTGATGTTGTTTTAATAATGTCCCAATCAGTTGCTGTGGCAATCTTGTTGAAGACATAGAAAAGTAAACAGAGATTATTATCTTTATGGTAGGGCAGGTGAAGTTATCGTAAAAAATTTTTAATTTTCGTTTTCGTTTTATTTACATTTCAAGATCCGTATAACTTTGTTGTGGATTCAACTGGTTTTAATCATTAAAAGAGATCTGAGGGCAGAAGTTTAGATGTGTTATTTGTGGGAGGATAATATTACAAAACAAATTAAGTTCTTTATTTTACTCTAAATTTTTATGACACTATGCTGGATGCGATTTTTATAATTCATTATTTCGTCTGCGTTTATTATGATTGTGGTTTCCCTTCGGTTTTCTACTATCTGTGGTAATTTTCCTTTTAAGTAATTAATTAAATCTTCAATTAAGCAACGTAGTTGGGGCGGATACAATTTATCATCTCAGAGTTAAAAAGTAGAAGATTCGATTAACAGCACAGGCTTATCTTGTATATTTGTTGATTTGATGTTTGTAAGGATTGGAATGGTATGTTACTGTGTATTTTTTTGGCTGTACCGAACCAGTGCCGACACCACATTATCTATGTTGCAGTGCAAAACAAAAAACACAAATTTCTAAAAAATTCAATTTGTCGAAATTTGTAGGGTACAGTCGAAAAGAATACACTATAAATAAAATAAATAGAAACAAACTATGATAATCTGTCTAAAAAACTATTATAACTGTAATCTTAATTTAATTTAATTAACAATAAAAATTTAATTAAAACAATTTAACAGATCACATATTCAAAAAAACCGTTTCTTGAAGAAAATTTTCTTATTTCTTAAAAAAATCCACTTTTTTTTTGTCATTTCTTCAATTTATTCTGCTTTTTGTGTTACAAAAAAATATATTTTGTTTGATTTTCTTTGTAGAAAAAAATCTTTATAGAAAGAAAAAAAACTTGAAAATTGTCAAAAGACAATGAGAAAACTTTTGTTTTAATTCCTTTGTTTTTCATGTTATATCCTTTTTTGTTCTTTAGATTAACTTGAGTTGTGTTCTGTTCGTTTCGTGGAAGTAAACTAGATAAGAAAAAGAATTATAAACGATTCGTTCATTGGGTTTGTTATTTGTATGTTAAAGATAATGAAACTTTTGTATTGGCTTCGTGACTTCAGCTTTAAAATATGAAACTATGAATAAGGATTATTGTGAGTAAATAAAGATTATTGAAAGTAATAGGATTTAATAGGATGTTATGATAACCTCTGGTTTTGTATGATGTTAAAGTCGATAGTTCCTTGTCTTATAGAAAATGATTATCGTCATAAATGTTTTCTAAATATCCTCATGGATTTTTGTTTTGATTTGTAGTTTTATTCTTAGTTTTGATCTACGGGTGTGACAATCTCGTGTATTGCAGGCCCAGTCAAAGTACGGAACTCTAAAAAGTAAAACGGAACACTATTGTTAAAACTTCGGAGTCCCTCCGAATACTTTCTAATTATAAAATGTGTTTGTCCACGCCTACTGAAAACATTTTATATACATATCCGAGTAGCATTTTGTTCAGACTTGTCCTAATATGATCCGGGCCGGATGTCCGCGTTAGAAAAAATTGCATTTCCTACGCGAGATAAAAACGGTTTTCGTTCGTAAACATGTCTCACTCGCGCGTCTCGTGAACAAATGTTTACTCACGAAAAAACAATGTTTTCATCTCTTGTAGGAAAATATACTATTAATTTTCATCCAATCTTTAAAACATTTCCTATAACCGTGAATTTTTTCAGTACTATTAGAACTGATTCGGTCCTGGTCCGGTTGTAGTATGGCTGCCTGATCCGGTTTGGATAGTTTGAGGCGTTATATTCCTGTTCAGTGTGCCTCATCTGGTACCTATCAGTAGTAGGTTAAAGCTGTATCCGGCCCAGAACTGACCCCTTGCATAATGCTAGTCGTGTAGATAAAGAGATACTAAAACAAAAGTTTTTTTTGCGCAATTGAGGTTGGTAGAAAATTCGAAAAGAATCAACATATTTAAAAAAAAGTTTCAATGAATTTTGGACTGCTTAGTTTTTAAGTTTTTAAGTTTTTTTTTTTTTTTTTTTAATAAAATGTGTTGTGTAATAGGGTTTAGAATATGTGTCACAACAACACATAAATACATTTTAAGACCTAGGTCTAGACCTGGGTCCCACAACAACTGGCGTTCTAAGGTGTAGATTAACGCTTTTTTTAAACATCTGTGGGTTGAAGCCACCTGAGACTAAGTGTTCCGGCAAACTATTCCATTTGTACGCAGTTCGGACAAAGAAGTCTCTCTGCGATCTGTCAGTATGACAGCGCGGGATCTTTACCGTTTCACCGGTTGCGGCAGTCGATTGCCGAGTGGAACGGGGGTAAGAATAAGTTTGGAGCATGATGCCGCTGATTTCATCTGAGCACTGCTGATGACGATATTTGTAAAAAACAACGAGGTCAGCAACAGTGCGACGATGTTGTAGGGAATCAAGTTTTGATGTCAAAGTTCGATCACCAACAATTCGTTTTGCTCGCTTTCGAACAGAGTCCAAGAGGGCCAAGATGGAAACAGATGCAGCACCCCAAACTTATAAACAGTATTAAAAACGTGTTTTTTTTCTTTCCCTCACCCTTATATTTGGACGTTAAAAAAAGAAAAATTTGAAAAAATTCGTAGTTGTAGTTGTAAAATAAAAACTTTACCGATCGTCTTGAATTTCAAATGTTATTTGGAGAGGGTTGAGAGCACACGTTTGACGAAAAAGTTATTTTCAACCTTGACGAATGATTTTTTTTTTCTAGTTCAAAACAATTTTTTTGTAATATTTGCGACAGCAAATAGATTTCGACTTATTTTCATAAATGTGAAATTTTTACCTGACCCCTCATCTTCGAACATTACAAAACAAACATATTGAAAAAATTCACGGTTATAGGAAATGTTTTGAAAATTTGTTAAAAATAATAGCGGTTGGCTCATAATTTCAAATGTTATTTGAAGGTTGAAAGGAGAAATTTTGAAAAAATATTTTTGCCCTTGACGAGTGGTCATGTCATATGAAAGCTGATTTTTTTCGAAAGTCTTTTATTTATTATTAAAATTGTATTAAAATTGTACTCACATAGACTAATCTTAGAAGCGGATAAATTTTGCTACGTTGCAGCAAATGTATAGTTTTTTTAGAAGAAATCCGACGAAATAAAGAAAATAAAAAATAATATAAATAAATGATAATAAACAAAAAGTTTTTATCAAATATAATGAGACTGCATCTGACTTGATATTTTGACTAACACAAAAACACATGAAACTTAATCATTTAATTAATCTGTTTAAAATTTTATAATATTAAGGCTTTGAAATAGTCTTGAATAGATTATGGCTAGTCAGATAAACTGGACTTCGGGCGTACCGAGTGCGTATGATGGGTTAGGTCGAAAAATTATGCGATAATATTAACAACTACCAAGTATCAACACACCGATTTGCTATCCAATTGATTATTACTCAATATAGTTATGTGGAAAACCGAAAATGTCATCTATAAGCTGAACATAAATTACCAAAACATTTCATTAAATCATACCACAGAACTACAGGAGGGTAAACAAATTATTTGATTATGTAACAAGGGTTGGCCTTTTTTCTCTTGTACGTTACAGTAAATTTTTGAGTAATCGAGTAGTAAATTACTCAATAAAAGTTGCCGAGTATCGAATAGTCGAGTTCGATTTTACTCCTTAGCGATGAGCCAAGACGACAGGTTTTTGGTTAATTGAAAAACCGGTGAGTTTAAGTTTATTATATTTTCAGTAAGAACCATTATGCTGGGTATCGAAGCCAAGCTCTACGAGTGGATGCTCAGTTGATTAAGCATACGACTACTCAACATCAAGCGTGGAAAAGAAACAAACATATTTGTTTCCAATAGTTGATGAAAAACTCGTGTGTGCTGGCTGTAGCTGTCAATTGTTCGTCTAGTTTTATTTTTTATAAACATATCTAGATATAGTAAAGCGTGTCCCTCTGCATTTTTTATTTTTGTGCTTAAGTTTTTGCTGTCGTCTTCATATTATGTGTAAAAGGGATGTGGTTTTGTGTTTTATACAGAGAATATCTTTTTGTTTATTTTTGAGATGTGATGGTTATCATTAATCAGTATGTATGTTGGCGTCCCCCTTTTATAAATTATGTAAATAAATTATTGGTATGACTTTGCAAAATGATTAAAATGGCTTCTATTGCAATTAAGAATTATTTTTTTTATGTCGAAACGATTATTTAAAATTACACATTAATTTTGTGTATTTCCTGCAGCAGTTGATGTTATTTCTATTTTCTACGCTTAGTGGTAAATGTTTGGCATATATACCTTTCTATAGTTTTAAAAAAATACTTTATTATTCCTGAGAGTTCTGTTCCAGAGGTAATTCTAAAACTTGCCTGTTGTGGTTAACTCTGGTTGGAACAACATGCCAGCACCCCTATAATATATCACCTTGGCTAGTAATAAATTAATGACATTGCAATTTTATGTGCTATCTCACGTTAACTCATGTGAATAGCAGGGATTGGAGTACCTGTAGATAAAAAATTAAAACACAATTCACAAATCAACAAAAGCTGATCCCCCATGCAGCCAAAATTAGCTCCTTACTCTCCAAAAATGTTTTTCCCGTGAATATATAATGCCTTGCATTCTTTCTGTATTTTAAAAATATATTTACAGGTCCTCCAAGGTCATGACCAAAATAATGTAAAAAGCAATATGTTTTTATTAGCTACATTAAAAACTAAAATGAAAAAAAAAAGAAAAAACCATTAATGTTTGTTTTTGTTCTGTGTATAAGAAAGATACTTACTTAATATATTACTGAAACTATTAAAAATATGATTATGTAAATTATCTACTTTTTAAATTTAAATTTTCAACCAAAACTTTCTTTTTTTTAGTGCAATCAAAGTGCCAAAATAGTTATAAAAAAGGTATGATAGAGTTCTTCAATCTGCATATCATTTCGAAATCTAAAGTTTGAATAAGTTCCTTATTTCCGATTTCTTCTTCACCTTTGTGAAATGACTTGATTTCTTTATAATCTCATATTATGACATAAAGAACATTTTTAAAATATCTGACCTTATATTTTCAAATTTTTGTTGGTCTCCCCCAACCGATCGCCACAATTAATATTTACCGTGACTCGTCTTATGTCAAATCGTTTTTTTGTTTGCTTGTTTTCCTTTATTTGTCTCAGAGAGAAATATTTATGTCTTCCCATAGACGTACGTAAATTTTTCATTTGATTCAAAATTGTACAATTATTGCGAGTCTCTTTTAAATCTATAAGAAAAAATCCTACCACAAAAAAATAATAGTTTCTCCCTCCCTGCGACTGTATAAAGAGAAATTAACAAATATTTAAGTTTTGGATTTTATTATAACCAAACATATAATTTTTACTATTTTATGAATTAAAAATTAATTTATCCATATAGCGAAAAGTTTTTCAGCAAGTTTTCATAACATACTTTGAAAATATTTATATAACTTAAATATTTGTTCGTGTCGTTAGAAAATATTGCTTGCCATTATAAAATATTCACCATTATAAAATCACTGGAAATAACACAATAAATTTAAATTACTCTCGTAATTATTTTCATTCGTTTTGTAAAAACTAGGAGGGCCCGGCGTGCTTCGCTACGCTTATAAATAATGTTTTTGCGTAGACATTTTGTTGACGTAGAAGCAATGATTTCAAAAAGTGGTAATGAGAAATGCTAGCATATAATTTTTAATTTTTCTTTTTAAATATATGAATGAAAAATAATCAGAACTCTAGCTGATCAGTTCGGATATATGAAAAATTAGCGATCAAATAAGTTTTCAAGTAAGCTTATTTGATCTCTAACTTATTTGATCGCTAATTTTTCATATATCCGAACTGATCAGCTAGAGTTCTGATTATTTTTGATTTATAAATTTAAAAAGAAAAATTAAAAATTATATGCTAGCATTTCTCATTATCACTTTTTAAAATCATTGCTTCTACTTCAACAAAATGTCTACGCAAAAACTTTATTTATAAGCGTAGCGAAGCACGCCGGGCCTTCCTAGTATTAAAAATTCTAACAATCAAATTTACGATCTCAAACTATCATACCAAACACACACATTACAAAATTGTCGCTGAAAAAAAAATACAACAATCAATAATCAATTTTTTATCCTCTTTCATTCACAAACAATATATATTAAAAATTCTAAGAATCAAATTTACGATCTCAAACTATCATACCAAACACACACATTACAAAATTTTCGCTGAAAAAAAAATACAACAATCAATAATCAATTTTTTATCCTCTTTCATTCACAAACAATATTAAAAATTCTAACAATCAAATTTACGATCTCAAACTATCATACCAAACACACACATTACAAAATTGTCGCTGAAAAAAAAATACAACAATCAATAATCAATTTTTTATCCTCTTTCATTCACAAACAATATATATTAAAAATTCTAACAATCAAATTTACGATCTCAAACTATCATATCAAACACACACATTACAAAATTGTCGCTGAAAAAAAATACAACAATCAATAATCAATTTTTTATCCTCTTTCATTCACAAACAATATATATTAAAAATTCTAACAATCAAATTTACGATCTCAAACTATCATACCAAACACACACATTACAAAATTGTCGCTGAAAAAAATACAACAATCAATAATCAATTTTTTATCCTCTTTCATTCACAAACAATATATATTAAAAATTCTAAGAATCAAATTTACGATCTCAAACTATCATACCAAACACACACATTACAAAATTGTCGCTTAAAAAAAATATAACAATCAATAATCAATTTTTATCCTCTTTCATTCACAAACAATATATATCTAACTAAATATTCAACGTATTAATATATAAAATAAAAAAACAAAGAAAAATAACGTCTACACTCTCCTAGATCAATGCATAAACTGAAAAGAAAATATAAAATACTATAAACAAAGAAAAGATTTGGACGATTTCATTTGATCCATTTGATTTGATTTGAGGGGAGGCAGTTGAATTCAAAAATACGTTATAATTCGTCTATAACTTTTTTATTTATGATCCGAAAAATCCCAAAAATCTCTCAGATCTAGGTTACACTAATATCAGTTAGCAGTGAAAATTTGGAATGAGTGAAAATTCGAATAAAAAAGCCTTAGGTTGTACAAAGTACAAAGTTAGCGTATTAATATATAAGATTAGCACAACTAAAAAGAATGCATTTTATTTTTGTTCTTGTTTTAAATTATTTAATTGTTTTTAATTTATAATTTAATAAAAAAGTTTGTTGTTGTAAATAAACAGAAATGCAAATGGCGAAAAGAGAAATTGAATATGACATTTTAGTGATCACCATTTCTTATGTCTCTCTTTATACAATTTTAAAGTTATGTTCTCTCTATATTTATATATACTCTAAGGTCTCCCCGGCGTCCGGACTGTAGAGCCATTTAAAAACGCGAAATTTCACGCGAATTTTGGATTTTTCGTCACCCTTAACGCAGAATGTATTTTGATTTATTTCAACTTTTTCTAGTACATATATATATTTAAAGTGTTGACCTCATTTGCAACACTCTCAGCAAATTTACGGCTTGTATTTAAAATTTGAAACAAAAAGTTGTTCGGGCGACATCCTCGTCTTTCCTGATTTGTTGAATTTTGAAAATTTCATGTGAGCGGATTAATCCTACGTTTTAACATTGATTTCTTTGAACAAGTAAGCAAATAAAACAAACCAGCAACCTCTTCTCATGCGAGAGATTGACGATTAAACTTTTCAACAACTGTTGCATTTTTAAGTAATTTCAAAACATTATACAAAAACCGCAAAAATTCGTTTTATGAACAATCATAAAACAAACCAATCAATTTCCTTTAATTTATTAATATTTTTTACTTTAAAGCTTTTAAAATTACAAACAACTTATTTTCCTATGCAGTATGCACTAACATTTATTATGCATCGAATTTTATGGTTTCAAAATTTCTAGTGAGTTGAATAACTTTTGGATATGTATATTGTTTATTGATATACTAATTGAAGTGCATTACAATTTGTATGTTGTAACTTATATTAAAACTCTATATTCAGAACCTAAAATAATTTCAAAAGCTTAATATTTTGTTTTATATTTTGTAAATGGTTTTCAATTTTCATACTTATTAGAATATATTTTTTATAAATATTAAAATTTTTAAAAACACAAGAGCGAAAATTCCAGAAATAATGTCATTGTATCTAAAAGAAAATAGTTTCGGTTTTGGTTTTGAAATATTTTCATTAGATTTTCCATATGATTAATTTATGTTTGAATTCTATCAATAATGACATATGTAGTGTAATATAATCTTCCAGGTAGATATGTTAATTATGTTGTATTATAATATTCGTTATAATATTCGTATCATATTCTTTTTCCATCGAAGAAGAAACATAATTTTTTTAGCTTTGATACATGCAACAATAATTGTGGTCAGGTGAACTGAAAATGTGCGGAGAAATTATAAACATTTGTAATGGTAACTTTAATCATGCGATTTGATAGTAGTTAATCGAATGTTTATTCAACAACGTAATAATATACTAATTTTAAACTATGCTTTTTCTAAGGCAAAACTAGAAACATAAAATTTACATTTTGATTTCATTAAAAATTCTAATAATTTTTCATGTTTTCTATATTTTTTTACATATAAAACGAATTTATTGAAAATGATGTGGAATTTTCTAGTAAACATGTTTGTGCCAGAAATGACATTTATTTCTTCTTTTGAGTCAAAATATAATATAAACACCAACTAACCAACATCTTATTGAAACGTCACGTCAAAAAAAAGAAAAAGATTGCATAAGTAATAAATGAAAACCTTCCTCTAGTTTTAAAAGTTCCTTAAACACTTTTAGTTTTTAGATTTCAGAGTTTTAATAATGTGTTCGTAATTTTTATATTTTAAATGATTTTGAAATGTGTTATTTAATTATTTTCTAAGAATAGAAAAGACTCTCATGTTCTCAAATCAAGCAATTTATATTTTCGTTCCTAATCTGGAACTGGATTGATTGAAAAATGAGTGTTGACTGTTTGTGGTTGCTAAGCACACTTTACTTAGCCATTCAGCTACTCATAATAACCATTTTATGTTGTCGTTTTGTCTTAAGAGCCTCCGGGAAAAGGAAAATTTCATTTTCGATCGATTTTCCTCAAATCATAAAAATTTTAAGTTCAACTTATTTTCTCTTACAGTCTTACGTACTTTTTCTTACTAATATAAGCAAATAAGAGTAGAAGAAAATGTATTTTTATTATTTTATACTTCGATGAATTTCAAATAGAATTAAAATAATTTTAGATTATGTTATAAAAGAGAAAACAAAGTTTTTTAAGGTGATCAATGTAGAACAAAAGTAAGTTAGGACTTAAACATTTTCAATTTTGTGTAATTTTATACATTAAAAAATTATGCCTACACAGAGAGAAAAAAAGAGTTAAATTTGATAAAAAAATCATCAAATTGATGATTTTTGTATATCAATATATGGACGAGAATATGAGTTCTCAAATTGATATAAAATGCTGCATCAGATTGAACTTTGGTTTATTTTTTTGAGTTGATGTAAATCTACTGATTATGATAAACAAATTTCTTATTTTGATATTATATTCTCGATATTATTCTCAAAGCTTATAAATTTGTTGTATCAAATCAATACCAAAAATATCAATTTAAGATGGAGTTGTATTTCTTCAAGAATTTGAGCGGAAGAAGTTGAGAAACCAAAAGCTCATTTTAAGAAATTCTGATCATTTTAAGAATTTTTTTAATCGACATGATCGTATGTTACTTTTGGTATTGATCCGATATATTTCATTTTGAATCAATTCATTATCATTTTAAGAAAAATGTTTTCTCAAATCGAAGATATATTTAGTTAATATATTTAGTTTGAGAAAAGATTTTTCTCAATTTCAGTGGGAATGCGGTACGTTCAGCGACACCCACAAAAGCAAATAAAAAGCTGCCTGTCAGGGTTTTTAAGCCCGCGGGTAGATTTTTACATGCTTCGGTATTGCTAAATGTATCGGACATGCACTCGATGTTATACGGCTATTTAGATTGACTTATGGCTGTCAGAGTTGTTTCTTATCACATAGACCTTTAAGAAACATCACTATTGAGACAGCTATAATTCGTAAAATAGCAACCTTGGAAAAATAAGGAACTGGAATAAAACTCTCAATCCACCGATGTTCCATTAACCTTAAACGGGATAAAAAAATCACTATTTTTAAAAAATATTCTTTTATTTTAAATAGATAATTTAAAAATAAATTAATTATAATTTTTAATTTTTTTTTATAACGCATTTTGTACAAATGAGCTAATCGAGTTGAGAATAGTCGGCTTCCACATTCCTTTCTTATTTGTTGCAGGAATTCTTGTATTTGGTCTCGTAGCGTAGTGAATTAATTTGAACAGTTTTAACTGTCGTAGCTCTGTAAAAATTTAAATTAAAAAATAAAATTAAATTACTATTGAAGTGAATGAGATAAGTTAGTTAAAGTTTGCTGAAATAAGTGACTTCTATTGAGGGAAAAAATCAATCCACTGCATGCATGTCGTAAGAGGCGACTGAGATGGTGAGTTGTAGCGTGGCTAACCCAATTTCATCATAGGCCCACCTGTGGAGTTGAGGTCCCCTTCTTCAAAAAAATCAGTCCACCGCACTCATGCGTGTCGTAAGAGGCGATTTTTCTCGTCCCGTAAAAAGCAATTGTTAATAAAAGACAACATAAACCTTGGAATGGAACGTCTTTCTGGCTTAGACCTCCCTTGCTACTGTACCTGGACAATCTGTTTGAATAAAACGTGGAACGTGAGAACACTGTTCCAACCCGGAAGCCTCCAGAATCTAATTGGGCAGGCAACAGAATACCAAATAGATTTCTTTTTTATGGATGCGATGAATGTTTAGGTATTGAGACAGCTATTCGCCTAAACAAACAACACTCTCGGTTCCCCATGAACTCCCATGCAGGAGTCATGCACCATGATAAAAATTGAATTATTTAAAAAAAAAGAACAAAATTAAAAAGGGGGAAACAAAAACAATAACTAGAAAATAAAGAAGAATAATAATAATAATTTAAAAAAAAATTAAGTATAGGAAAAAAACAACAAAAAACAAATGGATATGGGATAAGAGAAATAAAATACTTAAGGGAATGATTACCCTGTACGATATCAAAAGGGTAGGAAGGAAACAGGAGGAATATGATAACAGTGTAGACTTAAAAACAACTGCCGAAAGGAATGGTTACCTCGTGTGCCTGAGGGGCAGTAGGTAGGTTTATACCGTCCATGCCCTGTTTGCGTTAGTTCGACGACTAACGACGACGTCAGTTGTGTGAAATTGTGCTGAGTAATTTTTCACACTGCAGCGGGTGCCCAACTAGCAAACTTACTTCTCAATTTGGAATTATATAAGTTTTAGCTCCAATAAAGCTTCGTTTAAGCTTCTAAGTGGAAGCTAGTTATATTTTACTTCTATAAAGTTTCGATATACAACTTCGACAGAGAAGTTCTCCGCACCGCCGGAATGAAAGCTTCTATAATATGTCTATATTTAATATAAGAAGCTTTACCGAAACTTATCTACAGATCACTAAATAGAGCTTCCGAAAAAAGGTTATAGAAGTTATAGCTGTCATTAGGATTGTAGCTGTTTCGGTTGTAACTGTTTACAGATCGTATAGAAGCACAGCTGTCATAGTCTAAAAATTGCTTCAATATCTGAAACGAAATATGTCAAACTGACGGAAGCTATTGCTTCTATTATTTCAACTAAATTTAGATGTAGAAAATATAGTGTAATTCAGGAGATTACTTTTTATGGAAAAAGATATGTGACATGTAATTTCAATGGGTTTATACGAAATTGAAGCTTATACGAAATTGAAATCGTTTCGTTTTTGTCAAAAAAGTATTGTGCATAAGGTGGTTTTTGTTTTTTAATCTATTATTTAGACTTATTTTGCACAAAGCGATGAAAGGCGGGGAAAGTTCTCCAAATGGCCTTTATCGAAACTGCTTAGAAATTTTAAAGAAACTATGAAGGTGGGGAAGTTAGTTTCGGTAAGACTGTTTAGTGTTTTAAAATAAGTTAAAATGCTAGTTGGGTGGTCACCCTCACTCTCGTTATTTTGCTCTTCTGGCCGTCAATTTAGAATTAATTGTATTATTTCGGGCTAGGTTTTTCCTTTAGTTGTATGGCCCCCCATTAATTTGGGGAGTTCAAAGAGAACGAAGAAGTTTTTACTTTTTGGACGGTAAAAACTTCTAGTATCTAAAAATTCAACGGGGTATAAAAAACGGCATCGCAGAAGTCTTTGTATTTCTGGAACTTGTTTAAGGCTGGGAGGAGCTTGCCAAGGACCGACCGGGCTGGCGGCTTATTGTTGTCTCTGTTAAGTTCCTTAATGGGACATAAAGCCGAAGTGTTTTTTGAAAGTTGTGAAATTAGTGGCGAAAAATATCTTTTTTGAAACATTTCACCAGAAACCCGTATATTTATAAACATACCATAACTACACTCAATAACTACACACTTTTCATGATCTAAGACTGCCTTGCAAAAGATGAATGGACTGTACTGAATTATTTATTTTAAACTTTATTTAACTAGTATAAAAGGATCAAGTTAATGCATTATCTAATTAATGCATTCAACTATATATTATGTACCGTTATAGTTTAATTGTGATCAAAACTTGTTTACCTGGGCCAGTTGGCATATCGTTCAAATCCTTTAGACTTTGCTTATCTTTAATTAGTTTGCGTAGCACTGGTACCACAACTTCGAAAAAATGTTTTGCCTTCACCAAAAGTTTTTTATGTTTATTCGGAAAGAGTCTTTTAAAATCTAAATCAATCTGTAGAAAAAAAAAGAATCTGTAATTCCAAAACAGTCTTAAAATGCCTTCAACTTCAAACTTACTAAAATGCTGGCATTATAGCATTTCTATAAAGTGGCCAGTCATTAAAAAATGTTTTAAAGATTTTAAATATAAAGAGCCACGGCTCTTGAATGACAGGTAAGGTTTGCTTCAGCTCTTGAAATTCTTTTTGATCATATTCAGTAAGATCAACCGTCGAAGAACCTAATATTAAAAATAATATAAACACGAAGTTTAATGCGATGCATTTGTCTGAAACAATTGTAAGAAGTTTTACCAAACAATTGTAATCCTGAAGTTGTTGGAGTATCCAATCGAATATTTTTCGGTGTAATCAAGCAACTTGCACCTCTTAATTTGGTCGAAGAATTTTTATACAAATTGTATAATTTCCTTTTGGAATTTTGCATCATAATAGTTATAGTTTTAAAAACAAAAAAAACTGTTAGATTTAAAACTTATTTTAAATGTTTTTAAAACTTTTCATGCAATTTTTAACATTTTTTCATGCAAGCATTTAGAACTTTATACTTTAGAGCTTTAGAGCTCAGAAATCGATAATATCGGTTGATTTCGGAATTTTAAAAAATTTCGACAAGAAACCATAATGTATGTATTTACACAGAAATTTTTGTCCCCGTTTTGCTTCAAGCCAATTGTTTAACATATCCGATTTTCACCTTCGATTGACTTGAAATTTTGTATGTGATGTAATTTAATTCAGTAATTTAAGCACCAATAGTAGCAAGTACATGCATCAAATAAACTGAACCCAGGACTCCCGGCAAACTGAATGAGCCAAACCTCGTTCTGTGCACGCAAGTTTTACTTTAATGAACGCAGAAATTTAGAGAAACATGCAACTTACCTTTTGAACTCTTATTATTGCTGATTTTAAGCACAGCTACTATCAATGCAGCTACTATTTGCACGGACACAAACTTTTTTTTTCACAAGTTATAAGACGCGTTCATCTGCTGAAAAACTCTCTCACTGAATAATGTATCGTAATTTTTTCTTCGAACGTATTATATCAAAAAAAATTATTATCATTTTGATCTTATTCTTATACGTTCAATTTGAGAGAAAAAGAATGAAATCGAGAAATTTTTTTCCTTAATTTTATCTACGTAAGATCAAATCGAAAGTAATCGAATATTAATTATTTTCATTTCGATCTCATAAGTTTAATTTGAGAGAAAAATAATAAGACTGAGAATTTTTTTTCTCAATTTTATATACGTTGATCCAACCGAGAATAATCGAGTATTAGTTTCATTTCGATCTCATAAGTTCAATTTGAGAGAAAAGGTATAAAATCGATAATTTTTTTTCCTTAATTTTATCTACGTGGATCAAATTGAGAATACTCGCGTATAACTTATTATTATCTGATCTTTAAGTTTCAAAAAGAAACAAAAAGGATTAAAATGAAAATATTTTATTCTCATATTGACATTTGTGAATCAAATAAATGATGGGGAAGTAACAAAGTGATGTGTACTTCTCTGTTCAATTTGAGAAATGGAAATCATATTCTGATTCAATTATTTCTTATATTTATACAGAAAAAATGAAAACGATCTTTATTTACTCAAAACAAATGTACTATTGTTGAACAAAAACAATTCTCAATTTCATTCTTCTGTAGGATGATCGAATTGATAGTTTTTTCTCACTTTTAAAGTTTTGTTGTATTAAAATGGTATAATTTTACTCGAAATGAGAATAAATGTATCTTCTGTTTTTAATCATATATATTTCTCAATAATAGTATTTTATTCACTTGTTTGTGTGATCGAATTGATAGTTTTTATCTCAGTTTTAAATTTCGGAGTATTAAAATGATTTAAATTGTCTCAAATTAAGAAGAAACTGAATTTTCTATTTTCAATCATGCACAATTCTCAAATCTAGAATTTTTTTTCTCTCTGTGTATTGAAAATTTAACTTAGTCTTGCATGTCACCCTTCATTATTCGTTCTAATTAAAAAAAATCACAGTTGATATCACTTATGATAAAACTATATAATTTTTTGTACTTTTACGCCTATTTTCACATCATCACAAAGAAATTATAATAAGAATTAGAAAAAAACATTATTTAATTGATGATCAGTGTAATAAAAATCAACAAAACAAATGGGATGCATGGTTGGATGATTTACTATTTGATTCACATTTGTGAAAAAATATAATAACGTATACGAGTACAGAACATATACATATCTAACGATAAGGAAAGAAACTATGAGAATCCTTGAAGGGTGACTAAAAAATAAGTTTTCATTTTTGTGTGTTATTGTTTTGTTTCCAGTATACGGATTTCTTTTATGAAAAGAAACAAAATGGAACGGGATGCAACACAAGGGATATACAAATTTCTATCGTTAGGTAGGGTTTTTTCCTACATATATTTTATATTTGATAAGCTCTGATTAATGACGTTACGTTTAGTGAAATTAAGTAGCACTTCGTTTAAGGATCGTTCTTCATATGTAAGGGTGATGCTATTTTAAACTCTGCACACTATAAGTTTATCTGTTCCTTCCAAAGATCTATTCAAAACTTACTTGTTTAAAAAAATAGAAATTAAATTTTTTTATATTATTCGATACAAGTAGCATTAGTTATCAATGTTTTAGTTGCATAACGTCATTAAAAACAATTCTAATCTAAAATATAATAATAGGCTTATTTTACTGACCTGTGAGCAAAGCCGTTCAAATTACGATGCGTTAATCGCAGGCATGTTAAAATAATTTGTTCAATACATGAGTCAAAAGTCTGTCATTGATTTCGAATTGATTAGAAACCATCAATAATGACTATAAAATCGTGACTTAGGATAGGATGTTGACTTAACATACAAATATTCCCTTTTTATGAATTCACACAACATAAATAATATTCCATAAGAAGTTTAATGACGGAAGAGAATCAGTGGTACTGAAGAGTTAGGTTGGAATTGAGTTTTTCTATACTGAGCTGAAACGTTTATTGATATACCCAATTATCCTTTCGAATTGAAAAAATCGAATTATCCCTGTAAGTTACCTGAGTTTAATTGCTCACAAAAATTCCTAATTGTTCGGCACATGCTTGTTGTATAGGAAATAGATTATCTTTTTTTGATTAACAATTGTGCCGTTCATTGCACAAAGCGACTAACTCCACTTTTTGGAAAATTTTAAATTTAAATGTCAAAGTACTTGCTATAGTCATAACTTTCTATGTTAAAAACAACTTTCCTGAATAATTAAGATGAATACCATTAAAAGTCAAAATTTTTCTGACCATTAAAAAATGACTATTAAAAACCTGACATTAAAAACTAATAATATCTATTATACTAATTAAATTACTACTATAATAGCTGATTGATATACTTAGTTACCAAAATTAAATAAATTATGTTTATAATAACATTCCTGAATGATAAAGATTAACACTGCTAAATATCGAAATTTATTTGACCTTTGAAAAAAATTCAATTTCTCAACATTTTGTTTTATGGAGTTAATCGTTTTGTGCAGTGAACGGCTCAATTATAACTGAACACAGATACGACAGGTGCTAAACAAAAAAGTAAGCGAATATAATATTCGGATACGAAATAAAAGGAAATAAGCAAAAAAATGTATCATATATGAACAAATGGGCATAATTTGATGGCTGGGAAAAAAAATAAAAAAAACGTCACCTACTGGTGACGAAAAGCTGCTTCATTTTTTTAGCGTATTTAGTTACTAAAAAGTAAAAACTAATCAAATCGATAGCATCGTGTTAGATGAGATTTGCGGTCAACATATCACAAATTATTCTGTATTGCATCTGTACAACTGTATTTCAATGTTTTATTTTATGGTTGATGTTTTATCTTGATATTGTTCAAACAAACCCTTTAAGTTTAATTCAATTCGAAGCCTAGATCGCATGGTAGGGAAGCACTGCTGACGCTCCCTTTAAAACATGCTAGTATTTCTTCAACAAACTAACTGTTTTTAATTGAGCTCTCATCGAATATTATTTAATAAACTTTTTAAAACTAATACACATTTTTTTAAATGTTTTGTGTAAAAGAAATTACAATATGTGTCATAAGAACACATAGAAACCTTTTAATACCTAGGTTATATAGAGTTAAGAGGCTCGTTACTACGAGCAAGCAATAGTGCGAGTATTATCATCAATGGATATACAAAAACTGAGATTGGGAGTTCTATCCCATACAAGGTTGTATAACTGGTCCAGTAATGGTCCACTTGCAACCAGTAACGCAGCAATAGCCGAGTACTGGCAACCATGACTAGGCCATTAACATAATTTTCCTGGATGATAACTTCGGACAATAAATGGTTGCCATTCATGGGGCAGAAAAAACAACTGCAATGGCCCATACAAGGTTATACAGTTGGCCTAGTAACGGACCCATAATGTTGACCAGTATTGTAGTAATGGCCAAGTACTGGAAACCATGACTGGGCCATTAAAAAAAATATAAAATATCATATGTAAATTTAAATAAATTAAAACAAAATATTTAAAATAAAATAAAAATGACGAAAAAAAAGTTCTAAACTTCCCATACAAGATAGTACAACTGGTTCAGTAATGATCCATTACTGGCGACCAGTAATGCAAGAATGGCCGAGTACTGACAACCATGATGTTCAGTTGATGTTCAGTTTTAATGGCCCAAAAAAAATATATAATAATAATTTCATGGTGATATGGGCTCCGTGTTTCTCAACCGTTGGTCCGCGGACCATCGAAGGTCCGCAGAAAAAGTTTAAAGGTCCGCGAATTTTTTTATATTTATTACCAATTACAATATTATTTTATTCGGGTGCTTTTTTCACTCCTCAAAGGTGAATACACATTAAATTTGGTTTCTACGTTAGCATATAAAAATTCTATTTTCATGCAGGGCTAATCCCTTGTGAAAATGTTTTTTCAACTAGTGTAAAATCATTTTCGCTAAATAATAAATTGCTGTAGCTGTTTTTTAGGTAGATTTCATATAAAAATCTACCTATTGCAATGGGCTTCATCTCGGAATTTCGGAAAAATTTTTGTGCCAAACGACTATATATGATAAGCGGAGACAAAAAAACAAAAAAAAAAAAATTTATATATATATATATATATATATATATATATATATATATATATATATATATATATATATATATATATATATATATATATATATATATATATATATATATATATATATATATATAAACGATATGAGATATAACGAAAACGACCGGCACTCTCACGGTCGCATTTGTTGAGCTAGATCAAAAAAATTTTCTGTACTTGTGTGTTCTAATAATATCTTGGACAAGTTCGTGAATCAGCAAAATCCGACACGTGGTTAAGAAACTAGAGGCTTTTTTCTGAAAAAAATTGATTTTTTAAAACCGTTATAACGGCCGTTTGGATACTAATATTTCAAAAAATTTAACAAATTTAGAATCTTTGAAATCTTTTTTATCAATTTGTTTTAAAAATAGACCTCTGCAGTAAGAGGTTACTGAGTGAGCGGCTCCAACAAAAAAGTTTGCAAAAAAAATTTTTTTTTTGAAACAACCGGCACTCTCACGGTCGCATTTATAAGGCCAGATCAAAAAACCTTTTTTAAAAATGTGCGTTTTATTAATATCTTGGACAAGTTCGTAAATCAGCCCAATCCGACGCATGGTTAAGAAACTAGAAGCTTTATACTAGAAAAAAACTCTGTTTTTTAGATCCGTTATAACGGCCGTTTGGATTCTAATATTTTTAAAAACTTCATAAATTTAGAATTTTTGAAACCCTTTTAATCAGTTTCTTTCAAAAAAGACCACTGCAGTTGGAGGTTTCTGGGTGAGCGGCTCCAACAACAAAGCTTGTAAAACACAAAATGCGTTTGAACCAACCGGCGCTCTCACGGTTGCATTTGTGGAGCCAGATCAAAAAACCTTACTTAAAAATGTGTGTTTTATTAATATCTTGGACAAGTTTATAAATCAGAAAAATCTGACACATGGTTAAGGAACTATAGGCTATACACTAGAAAAAAAAGTGGTTTTTTTAATCCGTTATAACGGCCGTTTGGATACCAACATTTTTAAAATCTTCATAAATTTAGAATCTGTGGAAACATTTAAATCCGTTTCTTATAAATATAAACCTCTGCAGTTAGAGGTTTTTGACTTGGTGGCTTCAACAAAAAAGTTTGCAACAATCCCCAACTACAATTTCCAAAAACCTTATAACAGTCAATGTCAACATTATAACAGTCAAAAAAATAAAAGATATGAATAGAAGAAATTAATTTTTTTTCTTAGAAATAAACTATTTTGATATTTTGCAGTAAGTGCACGACATATGATATAGAGTAGGTTTGTGTCATAAATTGTCACACACAAGTTCTGTGGTAGATTTGATATTTGTTTGTTGCAAAATTGGATAGATATAATTTTGCTTGTAGGTAGCTAATTATCTTTTTAAAATTTGTTCAATATCTGTTTGAAATTAGTTTGTTTTGTTTAAACCAATCTGATACATCAGATTCTACTGGCACACAAAACTGTCTGATCTCGAAATCTACCTATTTCTAGCGGATATACGTGCCGCTTGGACTTTTTTTTAATTTGTTTTATTCAAAGTTAAGCATGTTTAGTGTTAATTATAACGGATTACAATTTAACGTCTCGGAATATCCGAAGATACCATGCTAACTAGGATTTGAGTATATAAATCAAGTTTCTTTAAGAAATTTATTGATGTTGGTTTTAAAATTTTGGGACCTAAAATTTTCAGGAAATACCCACGCAGGTAAGGCATTCCAAAGATGAGAAACTCGGTTGAAAAAATCACGCTTCAAAGCGACAGTTCTACACCTTGTTATTTGAACTGTAAAAGAATGAGCTGCTACCGCTGCACTAGTGTTGCGCGCAGGGTTTGCAGACTCAGATAAAATCGATTTAATTTCCGCGGATGCCCGTTCTTCCATAATGTACATGTAAAAAATCGTCAGATCAGCGACATTTCGTGTATGTTGCAAGGAATCAAGTTCGTTTGTAAGATTTGAATTCCCAATCAATTTAATAGCTCTTCGCTGTACAGAATCAAGACATTTCAAACTACTTAAGCATGCTCCACCCCAAATGTGAGAACAATATTCTATGCAGGGACGTATAAAGGACTTGTATACTAAAAGAAACTGCTATCGAAAAATTTACTACATCGCCCAGAAAACCCAATTTTTGAACAGCATTTTTAGCTAGATTCCTGTTGCTCTTCCCTTACGAAAACCGTATTGTCTTACGTTCAGTTTTTGAAGATTCCAAGAAGCTCATAATATTAAAATTAACATATTTTTCAAAAATTCTAGCAACAATGGACAAAGCTGATATGTGTTTGTAATTTCAATGATCAGTTTTATTACCATTCTTTGGAACAGGCTGAACGCTAGCAATTTTCCAAACTTCGGTGAAAATTCCTTTCTTATATGACAACTAAAAGATTTTAGTGAGGATCACTATTGTGGTATTTTCAAGTAATTTTATTAAAGTTTTTAAATCAAACCAACCATGAAAAAATTGAATATTAATTTTGGATGTTATGTTGTCGATTTCCGATTTAATAGTTTGATAATAAATATCGTTTATATGTTTTTCTACACCCGTACTATAAAAATACACTTATATGACCAAAATCCGTTTTATAATGATTTTCATTTCGATACAGATTTTATTACGATACAGATTTTTAATCAATAGAAAGAAACCCATAGTTTTTCAATCAAACATGCTATGCATTTGACGTTTGTTGAAATTTTCGTATGGGAAAAAAATTGAACTTTGAAATTTTCGGTTGTAATACCACGAGTCATTGAAATTTTTTCGAAAATTTTTTGATTTTACGAATTAAATTATTTAGCAACACTGCGAATCAAAGCGCACAATAAACCACGAGTCCGAAGGACGAGTGGTTTAAGTAGCGGTTTGATTGAGCAGTGTTGCTTAAAAATAATTTAATGAGTAAAATTGAAAAATTTTTGACAAAAATTTCTATGAAGAGTGGTATTTAATGAGATAATTTTTTTTTAAATTATAATTTTGTTCAAAAGCTTCCATAAATAAAATTTTTCCTACAAATTATTCAATTAATAAAAACTTATGTAAAAATGCAAATAATAAAAATGTTCGTTTTGATTCATAAACATGCAATGTTTAACAAAAAACATAAACGTTTTTGTTAAAAATAAATTACAAATGTATGATATTAATGCGCCTACTAAGATGAAATTATATTTCATTTTCTTTAAAGAAAAAATGACAACAAAGAATTATCATAACGACAAAGCAAAATTATCGACGACAAGAAGAATTGCCGACATTTAAAACAAAGCCTACTGTTTAAGTATCATAGTTTGTATGAATGGAAAATAAAATTTCTGACAGCAAAAAAAAATTATCGTTGTAATTTTCGTTCTTCGTTATTTCCCGGGTGTAGAAAAAATAGCGTATGCCACTTTCATGTAATGGTTATTAATACACTCGGCTCGTTTCGTATCCCGGTTAATGCTCGTGTATTAATAACCGTCATTACATGATCGTAGCATAATATACTATTAATATCGTAGGAAAAATTTTATTTTCTATGCGAGATGAAAACGTTTTACGTTTACGTAAACAAATTTTCACTCACAAAAAAACAGCAAATGCACTATATATTTTTAAGACCGTTTTCATTCGTATGAGCACAATTCAAATTTTTGTTATTTCATTTCTATGGAGTTCAATTTATTATTTTCTTCCATTCCATATGCAGGAAAAGAAAGTACTTAGTACTTTTTCGTCATTCTTTTTATTTATTTTAATAATATTATGTACTTGAATAATTGGACAAACCATTCAGAAAAATTCTATTTTTATTTTTAATAGGAAGAAAAGCATCAAATTTAAAGTAAAATTAAAAGTGTGAGTATTTGAAAAAAAAAATTATACTTCCGAAAAATACAAATAAAGGTTATTTTTGTTTTTTGCTGTTTATTTTATTAAGACTAATAACGCAAAGACTAATAACGTTATTAGTCTTAATAAAATAAACAGTTTTCAATTTCATTCTATTGCGTGATTGCTGCGGAACACAATATTAGTATTGGATTGGGTGTTTAATGATATATATTATATTTCGAGCAAAAGTTTACAAATTTGTAAATTTGCGAGATAATAAAATTTCATTAAACACGAACCCAATACAACGTTTTACCCTTCCAACGGAGTAAAATGTATTAATTTAAATTAAATTATTTTAAAATTCATTAGTAAAACTTGTTAAACGAAAAAAAACAATGAATTTTGTTTTATGTTTTTTGTACCATTAATTCCAAACAATCAAATAAATTTTATTCAATTTCGATACTTATTTAATTGTTTGGTATTTTGAAAATTAAATGACCTACAATGAAAGACATTAAAGTTCTAACTGCTCATATTAATGAGAATTGAGAAACCAAAAACCAATCATGAAAAAAATAATTTTTTTCACAATGGAAATTCAATTCAATTTAACCGTAGTAGCTTTTGCGTTTTTCAATATTCGAGAGAGGGGCATACGCATTAATTGGAATTTATTGTTTTTTTTATAATAAGAGCGAAAATGTTTTTGTTGATTTTTTTTTAAATAAAATCAAATTATTTATAAAAAACAATCAACAAAATTTATTTCTGAGTTAATACAATCAAATTAATTATTTTGTTGTGTTTCTGCAATTTACGCAACAGAATAAAATTAACAGCTGTTTATTTTATTCTATTAAGACTAATAACGCACACAATTATGGTAAAAAAACAAAAACTAACATATATTTAAATGCCGGAAACAAGTTATTTGATTGAATTGAACTCTGACATAATTTTTTTGGATTGTATTTTATAAATAAAAAAATAAAAAATAACATTTTCGCTCTGATTATATACAAAAACAATAAATTCAAATGAATGCGCATGTCTCTCTCTCGAATATTGCGAAAGACAACGGCCACTATGATTGAATTGAATTAAATTGACATTGTAAAAAGAATTAGTATTTTTTATGAATCTCAATTCTCATTAATTTTAGTAGTTAGAACTTTGATGTCTTTCATTGTAGGTCATTTCATTTCCAAAATATCAAACAATTAAATAGGCATCGAAATTGAATAAAATTTATTTAATTGTTTGCAATTAGTGTCACAATAAAATAAAATTCATTGATTTTTTTTCGTTTTAACTGCTTTATCAATGAATTTTAAAAAAGTTCAATTTAAATTAATACATGTTACGGTTTTGGAAGGATAAAACGTTGTACTGGGTTCGGGTTTAATGAATTTTATTCTCTCGCAAATGTAAACTTTGAATCGAAAAATAAAATATAGAATAAACACTTACACAATAAATTACTATTACTTCGAATTAGGAGTAAGAACGATATTTTTTTATTTTTGAAACAACAGAGTAAATTAGTGATATGTATAGGCAAAATTTTAAACTCTGTTACACATAAAAATTTTTTGGTTTCTTGAAACTTTATTTCGCTCACTCCTGTTTAATAGTATATTTTCCTACAAGAGATGAAAAAATTGTGTTTTTCGTGAGTAAACATTTGTTCACGAGACGCGCTAGCGTCGAGTGAGACAAGTTTACGAACGAAAAACGTTTTTATCTCGCGTAGGAAATGCAATTTTTTCTATGATAGTATTTTTATAATGGATATTTACTATAAATTATAAAATTAAAAATCGACAACATAACATTAAAAATTCATATTCTATTTTTTCATGGTTGCGTTTAACTTTTTCTATTTTGCGTCTAAAATAAAGTCATTTCGATACCCAAATGCGTATCGAAATGGCCTTCATTACGATACGCAAAGTTTTGTCTTTTAAGGTTGGTCACATTGGTCATACAAACGTCAGTGAACATTAAAACGAATAATTATGTAAATAAAATTAATAAGAATATCTAAATTAGTGTTAAATATTTTAATTAATTAAAATAATTAGTAACAATAACAAAATTTCAAATTGACTATTTTTTAATAAAATACACATTTTTTAAAATTTCAAGACAAAAAATCCAAAATAGAAAAAATAGTATAAAAAACTCGTTTCATAAGACGTTTTATCGCATCCTTTAGAAAACTCCCCGCTGCGCGGGTCGTTTTCTAAACAGATTGCGTGCGATAAAATCGTCGATTATGAAACTAGTTTCTTAATATACTATTGTAAAATTATATGAGAAACCATAGCAACTACAACTTGTTATTCTTTTTACACTATAGTTGTAAAAGAACCCATTTTAACAGGGCATTAAGCATGATGAAAATAGACTTTTCATTTGTTATCATAGAAAAATTACATTATGTAAGTGTTAGAAAAATATAGCCTTCACTTTCATCCATCTAATATGAAATATTTCGCAAGGTCCGCAATAGAATTTTAAAATATTTATTGGTCCGTAGCATGAAATCAGTTGAGAAACACTGGGCTAGATCCTAAACCAATAAAAATAAAAAAAATAATTTCATATAAAAATTTTAATAAATAATTTACAAAACAATTAAAATACAATAGAAATGAAAAACATATACCAACCTTTTCAATATTAATATAGTCTTTCAGCCGAGAAGCGATATCTTAACTATATATGTGAATTTTTTCAAACTATATTTCTAAATCGGATAATACTCTAGTGAATTCTAACCAAATGACATAGATCGGCAAATTCATGGCTGCAATACTGGCCCAATAACAAAAGTCAATTAATGTTAACCATTAACGGCCATTGGTTGGGCATTTAATGTAAAGTAGACTGGCTATTGTCTATAAACTATAGATCGGTCGATTCATGGTTCCAGCAATGGCCCAATAACAATTGCCAAGTACTGTTTACCTTCTATGGGCCAATGCTTGGCCGTTCAAGGGCAACAAAGGTAACAATAGCCAATTACTGTTAACTATTAATGTGCCAGTGCTTGACCGTATTTCAAAGTATGGCAAACCCTGCTTGGGACACAGTTGACCGAATAGAGTTCATCCATTCTATAACTATATTCCCTTGGCTAGTGACATCTCAATGTTATTATCAGTGGTATGTGATATCTCAGTTTATCTGTATTTTATAGACAGAGATGAGGAGATAGTTTAACAAAAGTTTTTTTTAAGGAATCGAGTTTGATTTAGAAAAATCGAAAAAAATTGAAATATTTAAAAGAAAATTCAATGAATTATCGAGTGCTAAGTTTTTGAGTTATTGCCAAAAACGTGAGTTTTTTTATGTACCCCCTCTCTGACACCTCGCCGCGCCATTTCGAAGCCTTAGTTTCAGTTCCTTTATATTTCTTTGTTTTTCTTTTAATTTTTTTTGTCCCCTTGTTTCCTATTTATATTTTTGACCAGAAAGACTTTTTTTATAGCAAGCACGTAACCATTACAATGTCACCGACAAACCCGTTATTTAGTTTTATTGGATATTTTTAATATTACTTACCCTAACTAAGTTATTATAATTATTTACCCGCCTTCGTTCTGATCAAAACCAAAATGTAATTAATGAATATAAAATTACAAGAATGTTTGTTTAAAGCAAAAGTCAAAAATTTTTGGAAAACATAGTTTTGTTTTGTTGGTTTTTTAGTTTTGCTGGCTGATGAAAATTTTAAAACAATAAAAACATTAATAGGAAAAGAATAGAAAATAAATTGTGTGGTTGCGATTGTTTTGTTGAATTAATTATTAACTTGATTTCATTCAAAAATATATGTTTTAAAAATTCTTTACAAATACAAATATTGAAAAACATTAAATGAAATTCAATGAATATTCTGATTTTTTAGTTGGAAATAATTTTTGTTGTTAATATATGCTATGGTATTTTTAAATTACAAATAATAATCAAAAATAGATATACATATATGTATTTAAATTATATTGAAATTGAATAAATTTATGTACAAGCTATGTGTATAAAGACTAGTCTAGACTCTAGATACCTTAAAAACAGGCAAAAAATGGAAAAAATTAATAACAGGATGAAAACTATTCTATATTCAAGAAAATATTGCGCAAATGATGGGAAACAAAAATTAAAGGTGCTCCAAGTTGCGGTGGTAAAATGGGGTGAGCTTTTAGGGGTAGAAAATGGTTTTTCATGATTTTCAGCGAAACTAGACCTTCTATCGTAAAAAGTTTGAAGTAAAGATTATAGGTAGTAATAAAAAGGTCTATAACTTTTATTTAAACCATTTTTTCACAAAACCTAAAATTTGCCGTGAAAATAGAAAAAAGTCCAAGTGGCACGTATATCCGCTAGAAATAGGTAGATTTCTATATCCGCTAGAAATAGGTAGATTTCAGGACCAGCCGGCTTTGTGTAGAAAATGAATTGGATATGTCCGATTAGTTTAAATAAAAAATTTAAGTAGCAACAGAATAATCCCAAAAATTAATCAAACCAACCAAACTAAATACACTAAATACATAAACCGAAACTACTTTATCAATGCAATTTTGGAATAGTTTTGTTTAATTTGGTTAAAATTCCTTAATAACATATTAAATCCTTTGGTGGATTAACGTTCTAACTACGTCACAACTGCAATACTACCACACATAATTTATAATCAACAACAACATCAAACAACTTTTACACCTCAAATATAATACAAATATCTATCTTTTTATAAAAAACTTTTGTAAATGTGTAATCAATATATGTACATATATTTATTTCAGCTAAACCACTTCCAAATATTCCAAAATCCCAAAGAAACTATTCCCTAATTCAAAACAATAATGAATTTGCAAAACAACAACAAAAAACATTCAAAACAACATTTTTTTAATTTTTGCGAAAAAAAAATAAAAACTCAAAGAGAATCAAAAGAAAATGTATTTAATATTTCTATAGGATATTTTTATATTTTTGGGATTTGTTGTTGTAATTATATGAGAGTGGCTGTGAGAGTGACTTACATTAAGCTAGTATAATGCTAATTGCATTGGCACTTCTTGGGCTAGAAAGCTGAAGATTTCTGAGGTTATAATTGAAAAGTTGAATTAAAAGCTAGTTTTAGTTTAAACAAAATAGACTCAAAAATGATGAAAACATGGCCGTTTGCGTTTGTTTTCGTTTTAACAGCCCCAGGGTCTCAACCTCTGAACTTAAACAATTTGTTTTTTAAGTTTTGGATAGATTTATCTAAGTATCTAAGTGTGCAACAGTTTTCAAATGTGAGATTAGCCATTTTCAGCTAAATCAAGGACAACAAAGTTTAGTAAATTTTTAAAACAGCTGATTTTTTATGAACCTTTTGCGCTGAGAATTTCATTTTGAAAAAAAATGATAAAAAATAGTTCAAATATTCAATATTTATCAATTTTATTAAAATATTATTATTCAAACGGAAGTTATAACGTCCTAGATTATTCGACTTTTGACTGAACCCGAATATGGCCAGCTCGCGAACTTGTCCAAGAGATTGTTTGCCGCAACATACACAGAAAATATTTTTGGTGTAGGTCGAAAAGTGCGACCGTGAGAGTGCCGGATAATTCCGTTATACCTCATATCGTTATATATCTAGATATATATGAGCAATTTCACGCAGATTCAACAACGTTTTGACTTGACCCCTTTTAATTTTGATTCTTTTTTGTTTTCTCTTAGAATTTTTTTTTCGACCAGGGGTCTTCACAGGGTGCCCCTCAATTTTTTGTTATTTTGTGATGTGAGTGCATTTTGACGAGCGATTGTAGAAAAACTACTGAATCGATTTTCATAAATGATATGTCGTTGAATAGGTATTAGAACAAAGTTTTTAAAAATGTACACTGTTAATTTTTTGAAATAATTTTTAACGGTGTAATATAAGAAAAAAACGGTGTAATTGAAAAAAAGATGGCATAGCCTTTTTTTTTTTTAAACTAAATTGAAGCTTATTTTATATCTAACCACTTGTGAAAGTTTAGGACACGCGTTATTTTTTGTTTTAAAGATAAAATTCGTTGTGCATATGACTGTCGGGAATTAGTTTTTTTTGTTCTGAAGGAAAATTATAAAAATGGCGATTTTTAGATTCAGATTTTTTTTTATGTTAAATATCAAATATTTTATTATTAAATGAACTTTTTAAAAAGCAATTTCAGTCAAGTTCAGCAAAATTTTGCGACATTTTGACTCGACCCTTTTTAATTTGGTTAAGTTTTAGTTTATAGATAGCCTTTGATAAATGAAAAATACGACTTCAAGTAGAATTTTTTTTAAATATAATAATATAAATTATTATATTTTTAAATATAATAATATAATTATAATAACAATATAATTATAATAACAAACAACAGTAATGCTACGCGTCATTTGGTTGAAAAAGGTAAAACTCTACATGAAAATAATTTTCAGCATTCATCTGCGACGGATAAAAGAGGTGTATCCACAACAGATATAAATGTTGTGGAGCAGTTCTATAAAAGTGATGAAATTAGTAGATTATTGCCAGGCAAACGAGATGCAATATCTTTTAAAAAAGGAGATGAGCGCATAAAAACACAAAAGCGCTTATTGCTATGTACATTAAATGAAGCTTATGTGGAGTTTAAAAATAAGTTTCCTGATGTGAAAATAGGATTTACTAAATTCACGTCGCTTCGACCACAAGAATGTATAAAATTATCCCAAGGAGTTCATAATGTGTGCGTGTATACCATACATTAAAATATGAAACTAATGATTCAACACTCTAAGATGTCTTGAATTACTGATGCTGCTTTCCAGAATTATGAAACATTAATTGACTTTGTTTCATGTGGTGAATTAACAGAAGATTGTCATACTTTTAAGTGCAATGAATGTTCAAAAAAACTTCAACAACTGGAAGAAAAATTACTAAATGATTTTGACGTTAAAGGAATCCTTCAAGTCAAATATCAACAATGGAATACCACTGATCGATGCAATTTGGATACTTTAATAGAAACTGTCGTATTTTGTTATGTGATAGGATTTATTGTTTGGTTGAACAAACAATCAATCGCGAAAAAACAGTGTTTTCATCTCTTGTATACATGTACTTTTTTATTTGACACATTATTATACTTGAAATTAAAAGCTAAAAATGATCATAACAGAACAAACGAAAAAAATCGAAAATTTTGTAATCAAAATATTTTTTGTTAATTATTTGTAATCTTATCTCGGTTTGAGTTATTCATTGACAGTTTGAATTTAGTATATTTTAACTTTATGTATTCAAAATAAAAATATTCTAACATTTAAATAATATCAAAGATAAACAGAAATGATTATTAAATCAATTGATTATTTATTCTCCATTACTTGCTTATTCGTATCGATTCCTAGTTTCTTGTTAAGATATTATCTTTTGTAAAAGTCTTATTTTTACTTTTATTTTATCCAAAAAGTATTAGAAACTCATACTTATAATTCTTGAGGTATTTCTGTATTTGAATTAATTAAAAAACTGTTTTTATCAGTCTTAAGAAATAAGTAAGAACTTATTTAATTTCAAAACAAATAAGTATTTTCGAACATTTCTGATGAATTTTGTATATTTCCAATTAAAAACTTAGATTCAATTATTTTTTTGATAGAAGTTTAAAAACTTATTAAGTTTGCATTTAATTCCATATTTTTGGTAAGTTTTCAGATTAAAAGTTTATTATTAATATAAAATGTCTGTTCAATTTGTTTACTCATGGATTTTAAATTATTATTCCAATGACATCAACAGTGAAACATAAACCATTAAACGATTTCAAATGAAAAACCTCGAAAAGAGATCAGTTTTAATTCCAAATCTTCCAACTAAATTCTAATTACATACACAAAAAAATTAATCTCCTTAGGATACATCTTTTCTTTATTTTGGTTTATATTTTTCCCTACACTGATTTAGGTTTCTTTTTAAACTTAACATTTTAACGAGATTTAAAACAAAAACAAAAATTTATTCATAAAAAATAATCAAAGAAACATCACGCGCAGTTCTAAGAATTTATCTAAGATTTGTTTCTGGTTTAAATTTTCACTATTATATATTGCCATCTCCATCTCATATTCTTTTGAAGGAATTCTATTTTCTTATGTTTACTTACTCTTACTATCATTTTACCTTCAGTAAAAAATTTTTTCTTCTTTGATTTAAGTTAAAAAATAAATATAAGTTAAAAAACGGAAACCTAAGATGAAAATAAATAAATGAACTAAGAAAAAAAACCGGTTCGTTTAAGTGTTTCACAGTTCGGTTATGTTATTATTTTTTTTTATTTTGGAGAAAATTAATATTATTTTATGGGTTATTGGTTCACGTTTGGCTTACACAATATTTGAGATAATGGTTCTGGGTTAAAATTTCAACTCATATTTTCGTTTTGATAATGTTACGTGAGTTTTCGTAGGTACCACACCACATCTTTTGGGGTTTGGGCAGGGGTAACATTTTCAAACGGCTCAAGTTTGGACTGGGGCCAAGTCTGGCAAATAAGACTTGGGCCAGGCCTTCCAAACCAATTTTTTTTCCAAACCTTTAAATGTGTGGAAAGAGGTTGTGGAAAGACTAACATATATAAAAATAAAGATGAACATAATATGGCCTGCACATGTTTACAATTCATTAACCTGGTGAATAACAGATAATATAATAAACTGAATATTGGTTTAGTCTAGGCATTTGCAACTGGGCCAGACTAAAACCAAAGTTAATGCCCAACGCTTGGTTCGCCAATATACTGGTCCAATATTGGTTCGTTGTTTAATATTGGCAGTTCCTAGTTCCTACCCGGGATAGAGAGCCATTTTGTAGTTGCAGGTGATTTTATTTTTCGCAGTGTCAAAATATTTCTGAAACTCAGATAACATGGCGGTGCTTTTGGGATTTTCGAAACGCATGTTCCTATTTTCCTAAGAAATATTTCAACATCAGAAGGCTGTAATTCCATCGCGAGTTAGATTATGCTAAAGCCGATGGCAGATAGGTTTAAAGTTTAAACAAAATTATCGGGTGTTGGGGGAGTAGGGAAGCCTAGTTACCGGTGTTTCGGACTCGCTGGTCGTTGAGGACCAGGTGGAGAGGGTGATCGAAATCTTTCTAAAGCATGGTACAAAATTAGTTGTTGCGACCATTTTGAAATAAGTTTTAATTTAAAACGCTTCTACTATTAAATGTGAAAAAATCCCACACTTTCCAAGCCTTACCCGCTTTCCCGTTTTATATAAAATATCTCACAAACGGAATAAAATCTCGCTATCTGGCAACTCTGCAGAAGACCTTTGTTGCTTTAAACTAACACTAAACTGCCACGAACATTACTTGAAACAAGTTCTGCGTTCCAACTTCTGGTTTGTAACATCTGTCTAATTTTTTGGCTTTTATCCACATTTCAGCACACAAAGCGATTTTGATGATACTTCGGTAAACAGTTTTAATTAATATGAAAAATAACTGCTTTTGTGTTATATTGAACAAGGTGCGCGGAGATGGAATCTTAGTTTTATGTTTGTTGGGGTACTTCAAACTTTATTAGGTGAATTATTTTAATGAAACTTTGACAGAAGGTCTAGATTTTTATGGGAAGAAATTAGTTAGCTTTTGAGTGAAAATGTTTTTACAATGACCTTTTTATTTTGAACCTCAATAATCTTAAAAACAGTTAATCATAATTACTCAATAATCTTAAAAACTTACAACATATGCTTTCAATAGGCCTACAACATACTACGGCTTTCAATAGGTCTACATTCAATAGGTCTACAACTTCTGGTTTCCCATTTTCTATAAAAAAACTTGCTTTTTACTTTATTTGTTTAACCACAAAGTTTATGTCTGAGAGACACTACGGTCTTTGTTCAAGAATCAACTTTGATGCAACAGTCCAAAAATGATATATGCTTAAATGCTGGAACTAGGGTCGCACATTTAATTTGTACATTTTCGTTACAACACAACGAATAGAACAAAATTAAATCATAACTGTAGAAACGGTTGCTCCAATAGTGTAAATAATACCACACATTTAAAAACTCCACAATGCATGTGTTGTGAATAGTTGTTACTCGCTAGCTCTCACTATTTTTCAAATATTAATATAATAGTTTTATTCAATATGAATTTAATTATTGCTTTTGTAATTATGCCTTTCTTTCACTTCAATTTGTTATACCTTTCCTTGTTCACTTTGTACCCTTTTTGTTTGTTTGTTATGAACAACGTGATGCTGTGAAGTATCGTATATATGGTTTTGACATTCTTTTATAAAAATATGTGATGAAAACTTCTATATTGTTCGTAGTTCTTTTTTCGTGTTTTAGCAATATGTTATATTCCAAACAATTTATGTGAAAAAATAAATTAAATATTCGATTTACTTTAAGTTACTAGAAACTAGAAATGCATTGTTCATCTTTAAAATGAATATATATATTATATATATGCAAAATTTAAATGGAATTTAATAAATTTATTTTTCTACACCCGTACTATAAAAACACACTTATAAGACCAAAATCCGTTTTATAATAATATTCATTTTCATGTAATGCCACTTTCATGTAATGTTTATTAATACACTCGCATATAACATACGAAACTCGTCTACGGCTCGTTTCGTATCTCGGTTAATGTTCGTGTATTAATAACCGTCATTACATGATCGTAGCATAATACACTATTATTTCGGTCTATTGAGGCAAAGAGTCATAGACAAACAGCAAATGTATAAAAAAAACAACCGTCTTAATCTGTGAAGCAAAGCTAGACACGTTTAATTATTTTAGGTCGCTTGAACTGCTGAATGCTTAGTACACCTAATTCTGTTTTTTCGTGATCGACACGTTCCTTATAAACTGGCGTGAAAAGAAATCGCGTAAAAAAACAAGTTTTCCAAAAATGTTATATTATCATTATAATGTATGAATTTTTTAGTTTTGACACTGAAAAGAATCAATGTGTCCCTTATCCGCAGTTTATTATTCAAACAAAGAAAAATATGGAGGGGCTGAAATCTCAAGCTCTGAGATATCAAGACTTCGGTCTGGGTTAAGGATTTTGATATAGTTTTCGGCAAAAAACTTTTATGAGGACATGGTTTTTAGTTTTGGGCAGCGATGTACATCAAACATAACTCTTTGTTAAAGTACAAATATTTTTTATCTCTGTTTAAAAATTTATTACAAAACTAACACGAAACATCAATACGTTGCCGGAAAATTATAATCAAAATTCCAAAAATATTGTTATATTAAATAAAATCAAACTTTTTCAAAATGCCAAAAATATTCCAAATATTAGAATAAAATCAAATATTTAAATATTTTCTAAATTCCAATAATATTTCAAAAATTCTTAAAATACAAACTTTTTCCAAAATTCTAAAAATATTGCAAAAATTATTACAAAATCATAAATTGAAACTTTTTTCAAAATTCCAAAAATTATAATAATATCAAAATTAAAAATTTTTCAAAATTCTAAAAATATTTCAAAAATTCTTACAAAATCAAAAATTAAAACTTTTGCCGAAATTCTAAAAATATTGTAAAAATTATTACAAAATCAAAAATACAAACTTTTTCAAAATTCCAAAAACATTTCAAAAACTATAACAAATTCAAAAATTTCCATGTCCAATCTCATTTTAAATTACATTTACGTCATAAAAACAGCTACATTTTTTTTCCCAAAAAATTGGCTAAAAAAATAAATGAAATCATTTTTGACACACTTGACATCATTTTTTGACAAACTTATAATGCTATAATTCTCAATAATAATAATAATATATCATGTCATACGAACTATTAATTTTATTGTTTTCTAAAAAAATTGGGTAAAAAATAAATAAAAACCTTTCTTTTGACACACTTGACAACATTTTTTTGACAAACTTATAATGCCATAATTCTCAATAATAATAATAAACTTCATTTCAAACAAAGAAAATTAATTTTAATTTTTTTCCATAAAATTAGGTAAAAAATAAACAAAAATCTTTCTTTTGACACACTTGACAACATTTTTTTGACAAACTTATAATGCAATAATCTAGTTTTTGATCTCACATACCAATCCCGACCATCAAGATTTCTCCAAATTTAATGTTCCTACTCGTAATCACTTAAAATGAACGTTTTTTAAGCCAAAAATATGAAAATTTGCTATTTTTGACACACATAATGATTTTTTTGACACACTTCCGGTACAGTTATCGAACACAGCGTCCTTTCGGACCTGTCCCTTGAGTATACCTATTTTTAGAAAAAAAATTTTTGAAATCCCTCCAGCGGTTTTCCCTGCAGCGTAGGTAATGACGGCCGGCCGGCCGGCAGACAGACATACATTTTTTTTTTTTTTGCTTTTTTAGAATCAGGAGGTCCTAAAACGTCGAGAAATGTCAAAAAAAGTGGGGGTAAGAATTTCACTTTGAGCTCATGAATGTAATACTTAGGTCTTTCAGACCGAAGTAATATACTTTTAAACAATTTTACGGTGATTGGAACAACTACGGGCAAACATTTTCTTGACAACAGATCCAGTTTTATTTATAATATTAAGTGGTTCATAAAATATAACAGAAGTTGAATGAAATTAATTACTATTTTCATGAAAGAAATTGACTTCGGCCTTATATCATGGATATTTTATTTCAAATCACAAGAAAATATATGAAATTGATCGAACTATATTTAATTTTCACATAAATATACCGTGCTGCTGCCTCTACTAATCCGTTGTGTACTTGTAGAGCTGTTGATTCAATTCCAGGATATGATTCGCTGTATTCGTTCTCGCGACGAGATTCAGACAACCTCATTTCGATTGAAAACAATTTTTCTATGTATATAAATTACTATCTTCCTTGTAAAAAATAATAGTTGTCTTGACTGTAATACGAGCGTTCAAGTAAAATACAGGCGGTGTTAAATCCAGAATGCATCAATTCCTAATTGGATATTATTTAACAAATGATTTACAATATACATACTGTAATATCATGCTTTATATACGTAGTAAGTCTAAAAGTTAAAATAACGCCTTGATCAACGTTGCGACGATGTTAAATTTGGCGCCGAAAAATAAAATTCAAACTTTATACTATGAACTGATGCGTTCTTTAGAATCGAAGAACTTTATATTCTAAGCCAAGTTGTGGTTGTCACCCAGACTTGCCTATTAGCAGTCTAATGAACAGGTAACGTGTCCAAATTTACAATTTGCATGTTTCAGAGCTCGCTTTGCTATCAAAAGATTAAATATTCTCTGAACCATTAAAATAAAATAAAAAGTTACTCTATGTTTAGGACAATCATTAGATTAAAACTCACTTTATCTTACATTGAATCCACTGGCAATATTCTTCGATATAGCTACGTGTATTTTTATTACCATTCGCTTGCACCAAAAAACTGATCTCGTCTATATTCCATACCTAGTCTGGAGTAAATTATTTTGTCCAAATTTTTAGGAAACGTTCCAGGTGTCGAGGATTTCTTTTTTACATTGAGCTTTTATACAATTTTGAAATCGCGTAAAAAAAAGCTATATCGCATGTAAAAAAAGAACTAAACGCTCTTTTGGAATCGCGTAAAATCAAATACGCGTAAAAAAGTTCACATAAAAACGGAATTAGGCTTACGTCAATATGTGTTATAGTATATTTTTTATTGGTCCTCCGACATATAATTTTAATCCATTTTCAGAGATATTGTTTAAATTTGTTTATAAAAACAACGTACCAACACACAACGATATCGAAATTTATATTTAATAGTATATCCCGCATGGAAGGATCAATTTTTTTTATTGTTAATTTTTTTATTTTTGATCTACGGTTGTGAAATCCCCGTGTACTCCAGTCCCCGCTATTGGCATACGAGCTAACGTGAGATATCACATACCACTGGCAATAGCATTGAGATCACTAACCAAGGTGATATCTTAGGGGTGCTGGCGGATGAACTTTATTCAGCCAACGGTAACACTCTCAATCTTAGCTATGGATTATTCCTTGATAATGCCACGTTATTGCTTACTCGAAGAATCGAGCCTTCATATAACTCTATGAATGGACTTTAATCATTGAGGAAGGCAGTGCGTCGCATGATCAAGGAATATGCCACTAGCTGGATTATTGGCAACCACATTTTAGTTTTGTTCCTGCAAATTGTTCAAATTTGCTGTTTACCTTTAATTTTATTTTCATTTTTTCTATCCTATCATGAAATATTGGCCTATGTCATATTTTATATATGATAGGATTTATTGTTTAGTTATTCCTTCTATAAAAAATATAAACAAACTTGCGGCCATCAACACCTTAAAACGCATGTTGTTGTGGGACCTAGGTCTTAAATGGTTTCTATGTGTTGTTATGACACATATTGTAACTCCTATACTAAAAAACACATTTTATAAAAAAATTAAAAAATATATTAATTATGAGTTATTTAATGAACCATTTTAATATAAATGGATAAAATGAAATCGAACACGAGCAAGTTATTTAATTCCTTTGGTATGCTAGCGTTCTTTGAAGTGTGAATCTTTTTGTTTCCAAGAATTCTAAACAACCAAAGCATTTTACCAGTGACCTATGTCTGAAAACGCGAAAACTTTTAAAAATGTGTTAGCCTGATGCGGTGATATGAAATTTTTTTAAGCCTGGTCAGAAGTGAGATTGAATGATGTTTTAATGCTGGCATGATTGATGTTCCTGGATTTTTGGTTATAAACCGTTTAGTGTTCAGTGAGAGGATCTGCTACCTACGTGTACGCGGTACATATAACAATATTTCTCTTATTGCCGTGCATGCACCAACTGAAGCTAAGACCGTCGACGAGAAGGATAATTTCTACATAGCACTGGAAGAGGTTATGAAACAAACACCAACACGCGACTTCATTATGGTTCTTGGTGACTTTAATGGACAGGTTGGAAGAGATATCTCTTATGGAAATGTGGTGGGTCCCAACAGCCTGCATTTGAATTCGAATGATAATGGTGAGA